>SRLM01000290.1:0-182459 GCA_015708895.1 Populus ilicifolia | reverse complement strand
ATATTAGTAATGGAGATGAGATTGAAAAGCAAGCTTATGGTAGAACATACTATTTGATTGAATTTGAGAGATTTAAACACATAAACCCTAAACACATGAGTGTTGGAGTGTATATCAATGAGAGGACCTATCACTTTGGCATGGCATAGATTTCATTTAAATCCCGACGATTGATTGAATTTTGAAGTTTGCATGTAAACAAATTTATAAAAAAGAGATTAAGAGATTGCCAACCCTAAACAAATTTATTTTATCCTTTTTTATTATATTCTTATTTATAATGCTTGTACTCTTGGACATTGATGGGAGATTAAGAGATTGATCATGGTTATTTTCAATTTAATTTTATTTATCCTTTCTCGAGGACGAGAAAGAGCTAAGTGTGGGGGTATTTGATGTAACCATATTATTCGATAGTTTCACCCACATTTACCTAATGTTTTGTCCATGTTTTATATGTAAAATGCCTTGATATTCTTTGTTTTATGTTTTGAAGGCACATTTGGATGAAAAAAGCAAAAAGGAGTAAATTGGAGATAATTGGTAGATTTGACGTTCAGTCGATGTTTTGTGCAGAGCGTGAGTTCTAGAGATCAAAATGAAGTGATTCTAGTGGCTTTAAAAAGCTAACATCCATACCCTTCTGGAAATGTAATGCAAGAAAAATAAGAAGAGGAAGATCATGGAAATCACATCCTTCAAAGTCAAATCTTGTATTCTGCCACTGTTGACCTTTGTCCATTCAAAATTCCATCATGGAGCTATAGAAGTCCAATTGATGCAAACTCAATTTTGTTGGATTCCTGATTCAAAGGTCTAGAAACGCTCCACGTTTCAGCCAAAAACGATGTCAGATGAGGGCGATATGATTTTCCAAAGATGACAACTGAATTCTGCCAACAATCAGGTTTCGTGAAGAAATGAATCCAAATTATGTTTCGAAGCTTCTAAACTATCATCCAAGTTATAATTTCAGCAATTTAGCCCCTCTAGTAAACCAATCTAGAAGGTCAAGAAAAGTAGCAACCAACCTCAATCCACCAACCTCAAATCACCAACCACAAACCAGCAGCAAGTTGGAATGCTGCCATTGTCAAAGAAGGAGGCTGCAATGGTGGATTGTTTGTGGTGACTACTAATGTCAAAGTTTGGCAAGTTTGGTAAGTTTGGTAGCCACCATTATTGATAAAGAAGCAAGAGAAGCTGGCATTGAAGCCTATATATAGACACCAAGAGAGCCAAGAAAGGAGAGAAGGGGAGTGCAATAGAACCAAAGAAAGGTGGTAGCAACTAGAAGTGAAGAAACACAAACTCTCCTCTCTACATACTAGAAATAATGCTTTCTTTTATCTTTAAGAGTAGTTGTTCAATAGATATGCAAGGCTAAGCTCTTTTCTTGGTTGCAAGGACGCAGAAACTTTCAGATTTCAAGAACTGTGAGATTTATTCTTCCATTTATTTTCAATTTGTATTATGAATGAGTATGAATGTTTTCCTATGCATATTTTCTATGATTGTTGTTGATAATTGCTAGAGCGGACTCTAAGTTATTATTGTGAACAATCTATTGCTAAGTTTGATATCAAAACCGGAGTTAGGGTATATAAACTTGTGAAGCAACTAAGCTTGATAATTGTGGCGGAACTACGTTATTAAATTTAGGGAAAACATTTGATCAAAGCAACACAAGCAGACAACTTGGTTGTTAAGATTAATGAATTTATATAGATCTTAAGGCTGCCATTAGATTAAATCATTAGTGCGGACATTGTGATTATTTGTTGGTTAGGGCTAGTTATACGACGGATCCGTTAATTAACCAAAGTTAAGAAAAGATAAAAAGTCAAAATATAAACTGGAGTTTTGTTTGAAGGATCAGTTCTGATTTCTGTAGGTGGATGTGTGCTTGTGACCAAGGTTTGTTTTCTTGATAAATTTCAGTTTTAATTGATTGTGTTCACTAGTTTAATTTCTTCCATATTTTAGATTATCACAAATCAAAACCCCCCCAATTGCATAACGTATAGCATAAAAATCTAAACTAAATCTTCCTCGTGGGATCGATCCCTTGCTTGCTCTATACTATCTTGTGTTTTTTAAGCTAGGGTAATTAATTTGTGTGACCACGACATCGCAACATATTATGATAGACCTTGTTACGAATGATTACTAAGATGCGTCTCAAGAGTCATAAAAGATTCTCCTTACTCTGTCATCATAGTAACAACCATTTTGCACATGCTTTATGAAATAGAAAACACAATTTTTTTTTTTAGCTACTACCCTCTCCCCCCAACTAAAACAAGACATTGTCCTCAATGTTTAAAGGTAGAAAGATAGAGTATAGAAGATATCACCTGAAAAAACGAACACTAACAAACCTGAAACACACTGAAACAAATATAAGTAATAACAAAACACAATAATAAAACCAAAAGACACAAAGATTCACAAATGAAGGCTCAAATCCAATCTAAGCTTTTTACGGCTTTTCTTGGTTGACCAATTTATGCAACTCGTGGAAGGATCAATTACAGGAACAGAAGATTGTAGTTGGTCAATCAATTGTTCAGTAGTAGCAGTAGAGATTATGATTTGTCATGCAGAAGATGTTAGAAATTCCTGTTCCACAACGTGATCAAAAAAAGACAACAACTTATCATAATAACCATTAACATTTAACAAACCTATGGGTTTATGGTGAATGTGCAGTTGGGCCTAAAAGAAAATATGAAATATCTCTTCCAATGTGTCTAGACCACCTGGTAAAGCAATGAAGACATCAGCATGGTTAAACATTGCATTCATTCGAGCTAACATTGTAGAGACCTGAAGTTCCTCTCCAATTGTTTTTCCAATGATGTCCCCTTGTGCTAAAGCTTCTAGGACGACCCCCAAAACTTGACTACCTCCTAAAAATGTAGCTATTGACACACCTCCCATTAACCCAAGACTGCCTCCCTCATATACTAAATGAATCTTTCTCTCAGCTAACACTTGACCAAAATGATTTGCTGATTCTAAAAACTCCTTTTCTTTCCCAGGACTAGATCCACCGAAAACACAAATATTTCTCACACACACACTCTCTCTTTTATTTATTTATTTACTTTTAAAAAAAAACATGTATATGTACTAATAGTTGTGATTGTGGCTCATATCTTCCCTTGGTTTTACGTCCAAGAACGGCTTAAACGCCCTCTATGGGTCGAGGATAGGCTTCCATCCAGTTTTCTTAAAAACTGGCAAACAGGGTCTTTTTTAGTCAGATTCCCAAGACTACGTCGATCATATTCTTTATGAAATAATGGCCATAAATCATGAATTGCACGATACACATCTCCACTAGGATGCGTCTGAAGAGTCAATAGAAGGTTATCTAAAGACTCCTTACTCAGGCCATCCTTAATGAATTGTATTTTATCTTCACGGTTTATAGATACCATTCCTAAAGAACGACATTGTGTATTACAAGTCCATCTAGCACATCGATGACAAACTTTCAGTCGTTTTGCACGACGTTTCTTTCCAAAAGTGCTTTTACCTATTCCAGGCATGTGTGCAATAAAGGAGTTAGAGGACTCACCTGATAATCAAACTTTAGCTTCAATCAACCAGCGAATATCTTCAGGAATTCCATGATTCATTAACAATCTCAATCTTGCACATCTAGCATGGTAAACTTTTGTAATCGCATTCTGAGGAAGAGCGGGAAAATACTTTTTCAATTTTGCAAGATTAGTGTCCATTTTCAAATGAGAATTGGAAAAGAGATTCAAAGAATTGCAGAAATGTATATACAGATAACAGTTATTGTGGGAAACTAAAAGAACTGACTTAAGTCACGGAGTACCGTTATCCGCTATTTGACCGGGGTAAGAGAAACTAGCAAAAAAAAATCACTTAAAAAGAAAATAATAATAATAATACTAATAATAATCAATCTTTATATACAGGATCACCCAATTCAATAGAGTCATGTTCAACTGAAAAATTGTCAAAATAAACTTTTAGACGTTGTCCATTTACCTTGAAAACATTGTCATTCTTTGGATTCTCGATGTCGTAGGCCCCATATGGATACACATGTTTCACAATAAAAGGACCGCTCCATCTTGATCTTAATTTTCTAGGAAATAAATGCAGTCGAGAATTATAAAGCAAGACTTTTTGACCAACATTGAATGTTTTTCTCAGTATATTCTTGTCATGAAACTCTTTGATTCTTGCTTTATGCATCATTTCTTATTTCCTCAAGCTCGTTTATTTGTAACTTTCGCAGTTGACTAGCATCATCCAAATTTGAATTGAAAGCTTTAATAGCCCAATAAGCTTTATGTTCAAGTTCCACAAGCAAGTGACAAGGTTTTCCATAGACTAGTTTATAAGGTGACATACCTAATGATATTTTATAAGCAGTTCGATAAGCCCAAAGTGCATCATTAAGTCTTAAAAACCAATCTTTCCTATTAGGGTTCACTGTTTTCTCCAAAATGTGTTTGATCTCCCTATTAGCAAGCTCTACTTGTCCACTTGTTTGAGGGTGATAAGGGGTGGCAACTTTGTGTGTGATTTCATATTTCTTCATTAAAGACTCAAATGGCTTGTTGCAGAAATGTGTTCCACCATCACTTATTATGGCTCGAGGGACTCCAAATCAACTCAAAATATTTTCTTTCAAAAACTTTATCACTGTTTTGTGATCATTGTTTCGACTTGGAATTACCTCTATCCATTTTGAAACATAATCTACTGCGACTAATATGTACAAGAAACCAAATGATGGAGGAAATAGACCCATGAAATCTATACCAATAGTCAAAGATCTCAATGATAAGAATAGGATTTAAAGGCATCATGTGACGTTTTGAAATTGATCCCAACTTTTGATAATTTTCACAAGACTTGCAGAATGCATGTGAGTCTTTGGACATGGTGAGCCAATAAAATCCACTTTGTAAGATTTTTGTAGTTGTCTTTTTTGATGAAAAATGGCCTCCACATGCCCTAGAATGGTAAAATTTAATGACACTACTTACCTCATTGTCAGGAATGCATCTTTAAAATATTTGATCAGGATAATATTTGAATAAATAACGGTCATCCCAATAAAAGTTCCTCACTTCATTCAAGAACTTTCTTTTATCCTGGGTGCTCCAATGAGCTGGCAATTGTCCCGAAACAAGAAAATTGACAATATTAGCAAACCAAGGCATTGTAGAGACAGAAAATAAAGATTCATCGGGAAAGTAGTCATCGATTGGTGTGATGTCAGTTTCTGAATCTGTTGTCAATCTTGACAAATGATCTGCGACAACATTTTCGCTGCCTTTTTTTTATCTTTGATTGTGATATCAAATTCTTGAAGTACTAAAATGCACCATACCAATCTAGCCTTAAAATCTTTCTTAGAAAGAAGATATTTCAATGCTGCATGATCACTAAAAACAATAACAGGTGAGCCAACAAGATAAGACCTAAATTTTTCACATGCAAATACTACTGCAAGTAATTCTTTTTCAGTGGTGGTATAATTCATTTGAGCATTATTTAAAGTTTTACTTGCATAGTAAATTACATAAGGTTTCTTATCTTTTCTTTGTCCCAAAACAACACCTACAGCATAATCACTAGCATCACACATTATTTCAAAAGGTAATGACCAATCAGGAGGTTGAATGATAGGAGCACAAGTAAGTAAGTTTTTAAGTTTAACAAAGGCTTTTTCACAATGTTCAATCCATTCAAAAATATTATCCTTTGTTAGAAGGTTACTTAAGGGCTTAGATATTACGCTAAAATCTTTGATGAACCTTCTATAAAAACTAGCATGTCCTAAGAATGATCTAACATCTTTAATAGATTTTGGTGTTGACAAGTTTGCAATTAACTCGATTTTAGATTTGTCAACCTCAATTCTTTTTTATGAAACAATGTCACCAAGTACAATGCCATTTGTTACCATAAAGTGATATTTTTCCCAATTTAGCACAAGATTCTTCTCTTCACACCTGCCAAAACCCTTTCTAAGTTAGTCAAACAATCATCAAATGAATCGCTAAAAACAGAAAAATCATCCATGAAAATCTCAAGAAAAGTTTCAACCATATCACTAAATATGCTAAGCATGCATCTTTGAAATGTGGCTGGTGCATTACATAATCCAAAAGGCATCCTTCGATATGCAAAAGTACCAAATGGACATGTGAAAGTAGTCTTCTCTTGATCTTCCAATGCAATTTCAATTTGATTGTAACCCGAATAGCCATATAGGAAACAATAAAATTCATGACCTACAACTCTTTCTAGGATTTGATCCATGAAAGGTAATGGAAAATGATCTTTTCTAGTCATTAAATTAAGTTTCCTATAGTCAATGCACATGTGCCAACCAGTAACAGTTCTAGTGGGGATTAACTCATTGTTCTCATTTGTTATCACAGTGACTTCAGATTTCTTGGGTACAACTTGGGTAGGACTTACCCATTTGCTGTCAGAAATAGGATAAATGATTTCATTATCTAAAAGTTTAATGACTTCATTTTTCACTACTTCTTTCATATTAGGATTTAGCCTTCGTTACATTTCTCTAAAGGGTTTAGCATTTTCCTCCAAATAAATTCTGTGTGTACAAATCAAAGGACTAATTCCTTTTATATCAGTTATGGTCCATCCTAATGCATTTTTGTGCTTTTCTAGAGTTTGTAATAACTTACCTTCTTGATGTGCATTAAGTTTGGAAGAGATTATTACCAGAAAGGTTTCATTTTCTCCCAAAAATGAGTATTTAAGATTGGATGGCAACGGCTTCAAATCAGGTTTGGGTGGTTGAACACTTGAAAGTATGAATTTAATTGATCGTAGTGGCAATTCCTCAATTTGTGGCCTCCAATTACTTGTCTTTGATTCTTCCTGAAAATAAATCATTTGCAAATCATCAGATTCATCAATCTCAATTTCACTAGAAGTGGTTGGAAATTGATCATGAATTAATTTTTCAGTAAAGTCCACTTTTTGTAAATCATTATCATCTCTAGGTTGCTTGCAAATGTTGAAAATATTCATTTCCAATGTCATGTTTCCAAGTGATAGCTTCATCAGTCCATTACTACAATTAATCAATGCGTTAGAAGTTGCAAGAAATGGACGTCCTAAAATAACAGGAAATGAATTACATGCCTCAACAGGTTGTATGTCCAAGACAACAAAATCCACAGGATAAATGAATTTATCGACTTGTACTAACACATCTTCAATTATTCCTGTAGGCACTTTTACAGATCTATCAACAAGTAAAAGAGTTATAGAAGTTGGTTTAGCTCACCTAGATTAAGACTCTGAAAAACTGAATATGGAAGTAAATTCACACTAGCACCAAGATCAAGTAGGGCTCTTTCAATTTTATTCTCTCCAATAAAGCATGAAATTGTAGGACAACCAGGGTCTTTATATTTCAAAGCATTATTGTTATGAATAATAGCACTTACTTGTTCGGCTAGAAAGGCTTTCTTTTTCACATTCAATTTCCTCTTCACAGTGCATAGATCTTTCAAAAATTTAGCATAGGAAGGAATCTGTTTAATATCATCTAGCAAAGGTATATTGATTCTTACCTGTTTGAAAGTTTCAGAAATTTCAAAGTTGTGATTGACTTTTCTTTGTTTGGTCATGACCTGAGGAAATGGAAGTGCTAGCGGAGAATCAGTATTTTCTTTGCAATTTTCAGGTTCAACCTCTTCCTTACCCTCGGAGATTGACTCATCATCTTTCTCATAAGGTTCAAGAGAGCGTTTTTCAATAACCTTACCACTGCGAAGAGTAGTGACTGATTTGACTTGATCCATGTGTTGGCTTCCAGAACTACTTGCATTTGCATTGTATTGCCTTTAAGGATTTTGTTATGGTTGAGAAGGAAACTTACCTTTCTCTTGGAAACTGAGAGCAGATGTTAATTTTGCAAAAGTATCTTTAAAATCTGTTATGTTTTGAGCAAGTTGAGTATTGATTGTCTCTTGCTTTTCAATAAATGCATGCAATGTTTCCTCAAGATTTCTTCTAGAAGGTGGAGCATAAGGAGGTGCATATCCATGAGAATTTTGAAAATTATGGTGTGCTTGAAATGGTGGTTGTGAAGTTTGTGTATTGGTGTTCTCACTCCTCCAACCAAAATTTGGATGATTTCTCCAACTAGGGTTGTATGTTTGTGAGTATGGGTTGTGGTTGGCCCTTTGGAAACTGTTTAAAGCATGGGCTTGTTCATGGAGACATTCCTTAAAAGAAGGCAAGGTTGGACAATTATCGGTTGAGTGTTCATTTGTTTCACATATTTGACATGCAATGTTTTAAACAGATTTTAAATGACCACTTTTTTCTAATTCTAGTGCCTCAACTTTTCTAACTAAAGATGCAAACTTGGCTTAAAGGTCATGATTTTCTTTAAGGTTGTACATACCTCCACTAGATGTATGAGGTTGAGTTTTACTCGGTGCCTCACAAGTACCGCGGTGTCCCAATTTTGAGCATTTTCAGCTAACAAGTCTAAGTACTCCATTGCTTCATTAGGGTCTTTATCTTCAAAAGTTCCATTGCACATCAATTCAACCATTTGCCTATCTTTAGGCGTTAACGCTTCATAAAAATGTGAAACCAATCTCCATGTTTTAAAACTATGATGAGGGCAAGTACTAAGCAAGTCTTGATACCTATCCCAACATTGGTAAAATGTTTCTCCTGGTTTTTGAGTGAAAGTGGTGATTTGTCTTTTGAAAGAGTTTGTTCTATGAGATGGGAAAAACTTCTTTAAAAACTGTTGTTACATTTCAGCCCAAGTACAAATGGATCCTGGTCTCAAATTTTGTAGTCATGTTTTAGCTTTATCTTTTAATGAAAAAGGAAAAAGCTTTAATCTGATGGTGTTCATGCTATAATTTAAATTATTATATCTGTTGCAGACCTCTTCAAATTCCCTTAAATGCAAGTATGGATTTTCCAATTTTAAACCATGAAAAGAAGGTAAAAGTTGGATAATGCCTGGCTTAAAATTAAAATGAGATGCATCGGGAGGAAAAACTATGCATGATGGTGCACTTGTTCTTGTTGGATTCATGTGGTCTCTAAGTGTTCTAGCACGGTTATTCTCATTATTCTCATTATGAAGTGAATGATTATCTTCTTCAGCTATATTTTCTGAAAATGATGAGAATACCCTACAAAATCTACCACTTGATGTACGCGACGACACTTTCATGCACGTGTAGGAATAGAATAAATAGAAAAAGAAAACAAAAGAAGAAGAAACAAGAAAAAAAGAAACAAAGTTATATACAAGAAAAGTGAAAAGAGAAAATAAAATAAATATTATAATTTATACAAAACTTACCTTCCCGACAATGACACAAAAAACTTCACATGACAAAAAGATTGATGTCTTCTCCCAAGTGCAGGAGTGTCGAAGTAATAAATAACCCGACAAGACTAGGTCGAACCACAGGGAGGATATTGTACAAATTATAAATAACAACAATACAACAACAACAACAACAACAACAACAACAACAACAGTAGTAGTAGTAGTAGTAGTAGTAAAGAAAGAGAAGAAGAAGAAGATGATGATGATGATGAGATATTAAAGTAAGGATTAACAATGATAATAACAAATGTCAAGGTTAAAGGTTCCACTAATGGTATGTCAAACAAGTATAATATGAACTCTTATTGTTCAATTGAAAACCACACATAAAGGAGGTTCCAATTAGATTATAAATTGTTAACATGATTACATTAGTCATCTTATTCAATTAATGCTAATACTTGTAAATGTCGTCAAGCATTCATGATTATAACTTATGTTAACAACAAATCAAGTTCCTTTCATAACTCAGGTGTCGGTTATACCATACAGTATGGGCTATGAAAGTGCCAAGCATTTTTTGTACCAATTGTTATACAACACAAATCAAGATTAGTCATTTAACAAGCAAAGTATTAAAGAGGGAACAAGATAACAAATATAAAACATGTTAATATTAAACATTAAAGTCCATATTAAGTTTATACCATACTTATTCTTACACCATTAGTGTAACCTTTTCACCTTGACATAATTAACTTGGCTAGACATAATGGAAGAAAGAAAAATAGATAAACAAAATAAGAACATAAATAAGATAAGAGTTAACAAAGGAAAGGAAAGGAAATGAAAGGCATAAACTTGATATTAATGAAAACAAAGCATAAAGAATACAAAGTGAGAAAAGAAGAGCATGATCTTGATCTGGACACCAAGATGCCTAAATGCATGGCAAATGCCTCCTTTTATAGGCCAAAATTGGGAACTATTGATAAGTACATGGCCAACCCTTGACTTGGTGACAATCTTTATCTTCTCTTGTCTACCCAAAACGTCAATGATGATGTCAAAATTAGAGCCACTTGAAAACATGAAAGTTCTAGGCAATTGTCTCAGCATTCTTGTGTAAAATATTCAGCTCATTTCGACTTCTGAAACTCCAGATATGGTCAAAATACTGAACAGTGCTTGGGCTGGAGGACAGATTCGGGTTTCTTTGTTATTGCAATAATTTGGACTTGAAAATGGCCTTTTTAGATCTTCGGCTCATATGAAAGTTGTAGGCCTATGTCTTACCTTTCCATCCATATAAAGAAGACCTAAATCTGAGATCTATAGCTCCAGGTGTGACTCAATTACCGAACAGTATTCCGGTTTGGATTGCATCGATATCTCTTTTCTAAGTTTGATCATCTCTTTGCCTTTGCAATTGAAGTTCTTAAAGTCAACAATTAATCCTTTTATTTATGTGATAGGCCTGCATTTAAAATGAACATTTACCATAAATTAAAGGTATCTTATATTATTAGATAGATTATTATAAAACGTACTTTAGTTAAGGAGTTATTAATACTTTAAGTGCAAAATGATGATATAAAACCATGATAAAAATACACTTTTGAGTTCTAATCACCAACATAAACCATATGGAACTCCTTAAGATGAGTATGAGGATCTTCTCCTGCAAGACCATTAAATGTTGGTAACAAATGTGTAAAACCAAATTTGAGCTCAAAGTTTACATTATTGTTGATGTTTATGCATAGTAGCTGATTTTTCACGTTAGGAGTAGTAAGCTCCTTGAGTGTTTATTGTCATGCAATAGCCATGGTGTTGAGACGAGCTTCCTTACATAAAGTTTTTTCTATTTCGAGATCCAACTGCACTTGAATTTGATTAGTAGAATGGGTTATTGACATAAATCATCAAGAAAACTCAAAAGAAACCAATCACACAAGAGATAGAAAACAATGCAAATTATATAAAAATCTTATGCTAGAAAACTAAAACTACCTAAAAACCTTAGAAAACAATGGAATTTGGCCTCAATAGGGTGGGGCTAGTAATATTATTAGTCTTGTTCAGAACGTCGTTTTCCTTCAAGAAAAGAAAAGCCGAAACCTAATTTCACAAACAATTCTGTTTTGAACAGTATCGCCATCGCAAATAAACAGTACCGCCACTACAAGCAAAAATTTTGTTTCTCTTTTTTTTTAGAAATATAAACAAAAAAACATGGCAACTAAAAATAACAGTACAAGCATAAGAATTAACTAAAATTACTTCCCTAGCAATGACATCAAAATTTATTGCGATGACGTGGTCACATAAATTAATTATCCTAACTTAAAATACAACACACAAGATAGTATAGAGCAAGTAAGGGGTCGATCCCACAAGGAAGATTTAGTTCAGATTTTTATGCTATACGTTATGCAATTAGGGGGTTTTGATTTGTGATGATCTAAACTATGGAAGAAATTAAACTAGCAAACAAAATCAATTGAAATCAAAATTTATCAAGAAAACAAACCTTAGTTGTAGGCACACATCCACCAACAGAAATTATAACCGATCCTTGAAACAAAAATACAATTTATATTCTGAATTTTTATCTTTTCTTAATGTTGGTTAATTAATGGATCTGCTATATAACTAACCCTAACCAACAAACAATCACAATATCCGCATTAATGATTTAGTTCAATGGCAGCCCTAAGAACTAGACATTTGAGTGTTCTCCCTAAGTTTAATAATGTAGTTCTGCCACAATTATCAAGCTTAGTTGCTTCACAAGTTCATACATCACAACTCCGGTTTTGATATCAAACTTAGCAATAAATTATTCACAATAATAGCTTAGAGTTATGGTCTAGCAATTATCAACAACAATCATAGAAATATGCATAGAAAAACAATCATACTCATTCATAATATAAACTGAAAATAAAAGGAAGAATAAATCTCATGGTTCTTAAAATCTGAAGGTTTGTTCTGTCCTTGCAACCAAGAAAATAGCTTAGCCTTGCATAACTATTGAACAACTACTCTTAAAGAATGAAGAGAGCATGATTTTTTTTAGGTTTGTAGAGGAGAGAATTTGTGTTTCTTCACTTCTGGTGGCTGCCCCCTTCTCTCCTCTCTCTCTTTCCTTTTATATGCTAAGAAACCCTAGTTCCTAATTTACAAAATAGTCCTCCTTTAAGTTAACAATTAACATTTAAGTACTTTAATAACTATTTTCCCTAAAAAAGAGAAATATCCTTGCATGAAATCTTCAAGCTCTAACTTAGAGGAGCTAAATTGCTGATATAAAAACTTGGATGATGGTTTAGAAGCTTCGAAATGTAATTTGGACTCGTTTCTTCACGAAACCTGATTGCTGGCAGAATTTAGTTGTCATCCTTGAAAAATCATATCTACCTCATCTGACATCATTTTTGGCTGAAATTTGGTCAACAGTGGTAGAATGTGAGATTTGACTTTGAAAGATATGATTTCTATGATCTTTCTCCTTTTATTTTTCTTGCATTACATTTCCAGAAAGGTATGGATGTTAGCTTTTTAGTGCCACTGGATTCACTTCATTTCGATCTCTAGAACTTACACTCTGCACAAAACATTGACTAAACATCAAATCTGCCAATTATCTTTAATCTACTCCTTTTTGCATTTTTCATCCAAAAGTGCCTTCAAAACATAAAATAAAGAATATCAAGGCATTTTACATATAAAAATGGGATAAAACATTAGATAAATATGGGTGAAACTATTGAATAATATGATTACATCAAGTACTTAGACTTGTTAGCTAAAAATGCTCAAAATTAGGACACTGCGAGTACTTATGAGGTACCGAGTAAAACTCAACCTCATACATCTAGTGGAGGTATGTATAACCTTAGAGAAGATCATGACCTCCAAGCCAAGTTTGCATCTTTAGCTAGAAAAGTTGAGGCACTATAATTGAAAAAAAGTAGTCAATTAAAATCTGTTGAAAACATTGTGTGTCAAAAATGTGAAACAAATGAACACTCAACCAATAATTGTCCAACCTTGCCTTCATTTAAGAATGTCTCCATGAATAAGCCCATACCTTTAACAATTTCCAAAGGACAAACCACAACCCATACTCGCAAACATACAACATTGGTTGGAGAAATCACCCAAATTTTAGTTGGAAGAGTGAGAACAACAATGGACAAACTTCGCAACCACTGTTTCAAGCACACCATAATTTCTAAAATTCTCATGGATATGCACCTCCTTATGCTCCACCTCCTAGAAGAAATCTTGAGAAAATATTGCATGCATTCATTGAAAAGCAAGAGACAATCAATACTCAACTTGCTTAAAACATGACACATTTTAAAGATACTCTTGTGAAATTAACATCTGCTCTCAGTTTCTAAGAGAAAGGTAAGTTTCCTTCTTAACCACAACAAAATCCCAAGGGGCAATACAATGCAAATGCAAGTAGTTCCAGAAACCAACACATGGATCAAGTCAAATCAGTCACTACTCTTCACAGTGGTAAGGTTATTGAAAAATCCTCTCTTAAACCTTATGAGAAAGATGATGAGTCAATCTCTAAGGGTAAGGAAGAGGTTGAACCTGAAAATTGTAAAGAAAAGAGTGATTCTCCGCCAGCACTTCCATTTCCTTAGGCCATGACCAAACAAAGGAAAGTCAATTACAACTCTGAAATTTTTGAAACTTTCAAACAGGTAAGAATCAATATACCTTTGCTGGATGCTATTAAACAGATTCCTTCCTATGCTAAATTTTTGAAAGATCTATGCACTGTGAAGAGGAAACTGAATGTGAAAAAGAAATCCTTTCTAGCCGAACAAGTAAGTGCTATTCTTTAGAACAATAATGCTTTGAAAAATAAAGACCCTAGTTGTCCTATAATTTCTTATTTTATTGGAGAACATAAAATTGAAAAAGCCTTACTTGATCTCAATGCTAGTGTGAATTAAAACCAACTTCTATATTTAGTTTTTCAGAGTCTCAATCTAGGTGAGTTAAAACCAACTTCTATATCTCTTTTACTTGTTGATAGATCCGTAAAAGTACCTAGAAGAATAATTAAAGATGTGTGATTAGTACTCAAAAGATGTGCACTTAGAGTATCAATAACTCCTTAACTAAAATATGTTTTATAATAATCTATCTAATAATATAAGATACCTTTAATTTATGGTAAATGTTCATTTTAAATGCAGGCCTATCACATAAATGAAAGGATTGATTGATGACTTTAAGAACTTCAATTGCAAAGGCAAAGAGATGATCAAACTTAGAAAAGAGATGTCGGTGCAATCCAAACTGGAACACTGTTCGGTAATTGGGTCATATCTAGAGCTATAGATCTCAGATTTAGGTTTACTTTATATGGATGGAAAGGTAAGACATAGGCCTACAACTTTCATATGGAGCCCAAGATCTAAAAAGGCCATTTTCAAGTTTAAATTATTGCAACAACAAAGAAGCCCGAATCTATCATCCAGCCCGAGCACTGTTCAGTATTTTGGCCATATCTGGAGTTCTATAACTCGAAATGAGCTGAATGTTTTACATAAGAAAGTTGAGACAATTGCCTAGAACTTTCATGTTTTCAAGTGACTCTAATTTTGACATCATCAATGACGTTTTGGGCAAACAAGAGAAGATAAGGATTGTCACAAAGTCAAGGGTTGGCCATCTACTCATCAATTAGTCATCAAATCAATAGTTCCCAATTTTGGCCTATAAAAGGAGGCATTTGCCATGCATTTAGGCATCTTGGTGTCCAGATCAAGATCATGCTCTTGTTTTCTCTCTTTGTATTCTTTATGCTTTGTTTTCATTAATATCAAGTTTATGCCTTTCATTTCCTTTCCTTTCTTTAGTTAACTTTTATGTTCTTATTTTGTTTATCTATTTTTCTTTCTTCCATTATGTCTAGCTAAGTTAATTATGTCAAGGTGAAAAGGTTACACTAATGGTGTAAGAATAAGTATGGTATAAACTTAATATGGACTTTAATGTTTAATACTAACATGTTTTATATTTGTTATCTTGTTCACTCTTTAATACTTTGCTTGTTAAATGATTAATCTTGATTTATGTTGTATAACAATTGGTACAACAAATGCTTGGCACTTTCATAGCCCATACTGTATGGTATAACCGACACCTGAGCTATGAAAGGAACTTGATTTGTTGTTAACATAAGTTATAATCATGAATGCTTGACGAAATTTACAAGTATTAGCATTAATTGAATAAGATGACTAATGTAATCATGTTAACAATCTATAATCTGATTGGAACCTCCTTTATGTGTGGTTTCCAATTGAACAATAAGAGTTTATACTATAATTGTTTGACATACTATTAGTGGAACCTCTAACCTTGATATTTGTTATTATCCTTGTTAATCCTTACTTTAATATCTCATCATCATCATCATCATTATCATTATCTTCTTCTTCTCTTTCTTTACTACTACTACTACAATTATTATTATCTTTATTATTGTTATTGTTGTTATTGTTATTATTGTTGTTGTGGTATTGTTGTTATTTATAATTTGTACAATATTCTCCCTGTGGTTCAACCCCGGTCTTGCCGGGTTATTTATTACTTCAACACTCCAGCACTTGGGAGAAGACATCAATCTTTTTGTCGTGTCAATGTGCTACTACAAGTCAATAAATTCATTTATCCTGTGGATTTTATTGTCTTAGACACACAACCTATTGAAGCATGTAATTCATTTCCTGTTATTTTAGGACCTGCATTTCTTGCAATTTTTAATGCATTGATTAATTATAGGAATGGACTGATGAAGCTGTCATTTGGAAACATGACATTGGAGATGAAAATTTTCAACATTTAAAAGCAACCTGATGACCCTAACTTATTCAAATATTGTCCTAATCAAATATTTCAAATATTCATTCCGACAATGAGGTAAGTAGTGTCATTAAACTTTGTCATTCTGAAACATGTGGAAGTTATTTCTCATAAAAAAAGACAGCTACAAAAATCTTTCAAAATGTATTTTATTTGCCCACCATGTTCAAGGACACGCATGCATTCTGCAAAACTTGAGAAAATTGTTAAAAAGTTGATACTGATAAAAAAAGTTTTGTTTTATAGTTCTTAACTTTATGCATTCCTTAGAGAGCTAAGATCAAGATGGAGCAATCCTTATAAGGCTTGTGATATTGAGAATTCAATGAATGACAATGTTTTTAAGAAAAATGGACATCGTTTTAAAGATTACTTTGATAGTTTTTCTAGTGAAAATGAATCAACTGGTTTGATACTTAAAAGTATATTTTTATCAAGGTCGTATATCATCATTTTGCACTTGAAGTATCAATAACTCCTTAACTAAAACATGTTTTATAATAATATATGTAATAATATAAGATACCTTTAATTTATGGTAAATGTTCATTTTAAATGCAGAAACATCATATAAATGAAAGGATTGATTGATGAATTTAAGAACTGAAATTGAAAGGATAAAGAGATGGCCAAACTTAGAAAAAAGATGTTGGTGCAATCTAGACTGGAACACTATTCGGTAATTGGGTCATATTCGGAGCTATAGATCTCAGATTTAGGTCTACTTTTATGGATGGAAAGGTAAGACATAGGCTTACAACTTTCATATAAAGCCCAAGGTCTAAAAAAGCCTTTTTCAAGTCCAAATTGTTGTAACAACAAAGAAGCCCGAATCTGTCTTCCAGCCTGAGCACTGTTCAGTATTTTGGTCATATCTAGAGTTTTATAAGTTAAAATGAGCTGAAGTTTTTACACAAGAAAGCTGAGATAATTTGCTACAACTTTTATGTTTTAAGTGACTCTATTTTTTTTACGTTATCAATGACGTTTTGGGCAGACAATAGAAGATATGGATTGTCACCAAGTCAAGAGTTGGTCATCCACTTATTAATTAGTCATCAAATCAATAGTTCCTAATTTTGGCCTATTAAAGTAGGCATTTGCCATGTATTTAGGCATCTTGGTGTCCAGATCAAGATTATGCTCTTACTTTCACTCTTTGTATTTTTTGTAATGTTTATGCTTTGTTTTCACTAATATCAAGTTTATACCTTTTATTTCCCTTCATTTACTTAGTTAACTTTTATCTTATTTTGTTTATCTATTTTTCTTTCTTTCATTATGTCTAGCTAAGTTTATTGTGTCAAGGTGAAAAGGTTACACTAATGGTGTAAGAATAAGTATAGTGTAAACTTAATATGGACTTTAATGTTTGATACTAACATATTTTATATTTGTTATCTTGTTCACTCTTTAATACTTTGCTTGTTAAATGACTAATCTTGATTTATGTTGTATAACTCTTGGTACAACAAATGCTTGACACTTTCATAACCCATATTGTATGGTATAACCGACACTTGAGCTATGAAAGGAACTTGATTTGTTGTCAACATAAGTTATAATCATGAATACTTGATGAAATTTACAAGTATTAGCATTAATTGAATAAGATAACTAATGTAATTATGTTAACAATCTATAATCCGATTGGAACCTTCTTTATGTGTGGCTTCCAATTGAATAATAATAGTTTATACTATTCTTGTTTGACATACTAGTAGTGGAACCTCTAACCTTGACATTTGTTATTATCATTGTTTAATCTTTACATTAATATTCCATCTTCAAGTTCTCATCTTCTTCTTCTTCTTCATCTCTTTCTTTACTACTACTACTACTACTACAACTACTGTTATTATTACTACAAGTATTATTATTATTATTATTGTTATTGTTATTATTATTATTATTATTATTATTATTCTTGTTGTTGTTGTTGTTGTTGTTGTTGTTGTTGTTGTTATTGTTATTGTTGTTGTATTATTGTTATTTATAATTTGTACAATTAACGTCCCTGTGGTTCGACCTCGGTCTTGCCGAGTTATTTATTACTTCGACCCTCCTACACTTGGGAGAAGACATTAATCTTTTAGTCGTGTCACTATACAGAATGCCATGTATAAAATAAAGCATGTAGTTTTATTATACATGGTGAAAGTTATGTTAACATAGCTAATAATACCCTAGTTAATAAATTAAACTTGTGTACTATTAAGCATCACAAACCTTATAGATTGTAATGGTTGAATGATTATAGTGAGGTGAAAGTGATTGAGCAAGTCTTGGTTTTGTTTTTGCTTGGAGAGTATGTTGATATAAGGTTATGTGTGATGTGGTTCCAATATATGTAAATCACATCTTGTTAGGGAGACCATGTTAGTTTGATAAGAAGACAACATATGATAGGGTTAAAAATAAGTATATGATTGTGCATCAAAAGTATCATTAAGTCTCTTATTTTACATATGTATTTATTGTTTTTATTTGGTCTTTTAATAATAATTGATGTGTTTTTTAGTAATGAAGTTTGTTTTAATGTTTCGATAGGTTTTTGGAGCTTAAATGAATTAATTCAAGAAATTCAACATCGGAATTGAGAACAAAGAATTGAAGAGACATTTAGTTGAAGATTGAAGCAAATCTTGGTTGAAAAAATGCTCCAAATTTGTCCCAAAAATCAATTCTATTTCAATTCTAGAAAAGAATATCATATGATTTATTTGAAGCCCAAACTTGCCTTATGTTGTGTGCAAACTTCAACCATTAAACACTCAAGGTTTCAATGTCAATCTTAGCCCAAATAATAAGTACATTTGTATACTTATTTGATGTTCAAATCCAGCCCAAAATCAGCCCCAAATCAGCCCTAAATCAACCCCAAATCAACCTTCAAATCAGCCCAAACACAATCCATGATCTTACATGTCCACACAACAACAATTGATTTATTTTGGGTAATTCATTGATCCAAGAAGGCAAGCACATGGATGGAAAGTTGGAGGGGATATTTTTACATTATTTTGGGTCAAAAAGAAGAAGGAGACAACTCATAAATGAGGAAGAAAAACGTGCACCAAAGTGGTTGCAAAGCTGTCCAGATTTGATGTTTCAGAACACCTTTCGGTGTTTTGTCCATAACTTTTGACTCAGATGTCCAAATGAGCTGTTCTTTAATGATCTGGAAAGGTGACAGAATTGCCTATAAATATATCTCTAATAGACATCTCGAGAGGAGGCTTGGAAAAGGGTCAAATTGCTGTCCAAAGTTAGAGTCAGATTTGTGTCCGAGTTTTTTCTGAAATTGTGTTGTGTTCTTCTTCATAGATTTCGGTTCTTTAGTTTGTAAAACTTATTATTTCAGTTTGATTCAAGTTATTTCATGTTTGTTGAAGTGTTCTTATATAAAATCATGATTGGCTAATCTCTTTCTTGGATCCAAATCAAGGATGATGGTGATTGAGGTGAGTTCTTTAGGATATGAATGAATCTTAATGTTTATCTTCTTATTTTCTTCATGAATGATTTATTATTGCAAAGAAATTTTAGAAATCATTTAGGTAATGTTATAATCTTGAATTTTTATGCACAAACTTTAGTTTTGGTATAGAGATTGCTTGATTCAATGTCTTACTTAATATGAAAGTACTTGTTCATTCTTAAGCAATAATCAATTTTCATTTTTCTAAACTTCATTGTAATATCTTCTGATCTAATATCACCATCGTTGATATTAGGTTGAGTTATCTTATATATGTTGAAGAAATCACCAATACATCACCATTAAAATTGATTTGGACCAAGTCTTACTTTTTCTTGTCTTCTAAAATCTATTTACACCTTTTCATCTTTGAAAACAAATCCATCAATTATTTTCAACCAAGTTATTGTTAATTTAATTTCTCTTGAGTTTTTTTTTGTTACCTAGCTTAATTTCTAGATCTAGCTCTCTGTGGATATGACCTCGATCTTACCGAGTTAATTGCTACATCGCACACTCGTGCACTTGCGAGTTAAAATAAGCCGATCATAAAAAGCGGTCAAGCAGTATATTATTGTAAAAAATGGTAAAATCATTACTCTTGTATCTTTGACATTGAAAAAGGTGTATGATGATAAAATAAAGTTAAAAAAGAAACATGATGACATGGGTAAAGAAAATCAAAGTGAGGAATAAGATGAGAGAAAGACCACAACTTAAAACACTTCTTCTAGTACCCAAAACCATTCAACCAATAGCCTAAACCATTTAGTCATTTCAAAAACAAACCCAAATCTAGCTAAGAGTGAAGGTAAGACCTAGGAGTGAAAAAAGTATGTGAACAAAATGTGAATTGTGCGGAAAAACTAAAGAAACAATCTAATTTTTTTGCTAGAGAAGGTGAGGTTAAATCTTCTAATTATTCAAACAAATTGATAATCTTACTTATTTACATTGAAGTTTATTTTAATATTAATGAACTTGACCTTTTTATTCCTAATGCTTGTGATTCATTGTTGTAGGACTTTAATAATGTATTTTCTAACAAGATTCCTAATGGATTACTACACATAAAAGGAATCAAATATCAAATTAATTTTCAAGTTTTTACTTGAGGATGAATCCTTTTAAAGAGAGAGAAGATGATACAAACCAAGTTAGGTTCAAATTTTGCCTTAAAATACAATAGCTAGCTAGCATCATATAAAGTTTAAAGTTTATAGGGAGATACTAAACACATGAAAATATATTGTGATAAAATGTTATGTCAATCGAAGTTTGGAAACATATTATATAAATTGATAGAAGTTGTTACTGTTTTGAAAAATCCATCGATAAAATGTCCTTTCTTGGTTATTTCATTCTATTCAATACAAATTTATAAAGGGTTAGTTTTGAAAAGAAAATGGAGATTAAATGAGGATTATTTAGTCCCTAAACTTTTGCAAGAGTTTGGCCTACAAGAATTTCTAATATGGCTTAGATTCATTGAAGAATTAGAGTCCTTTCTTTTCTAGGATGTGTGTAGTGGGGCTTTATAAATACTTTAATTCAAGTTTTTTATTATTTCTTTGTTTTTATTTAAGTTTTGGTTGCTCAGAGAGTATTTTAATGCTAATTTTTCTATTATTAATTTATGCTTTTGAGTTTGTTTAATTAGCCAAGGTATAAGGCTTGTTTGAACTTAATTATTAATTACTTTTTAGTTATAACCTAAGGCTTTTAGAGCTTATCACACAAAACATTGATGTTATGTGCAAAGTTCTTTTAGCAACACTACATGGATGTACACATGTATGATTGTTGCGATGTCGCAATTACACAAATTAATTACCCTAACTTAAAATACAACACACAAAATAGTTTAGAACAAGCAAAGGGTCGATCCCACAAGAAATATTTAGTTTAGATTTGTATGTTATACGTTATGTAATTGAGAGAGTTTTGACTTATGATGATCTAAACATTAGAAGAAATTAAACTAGTAAACAAAATCAATTGAAACCAAAATTTATCAAGAAAACAAACATTGGTCATTAGCATACATCCACTAATAAAAATTAGAACCAATCCTCGAAACAAAACTATAATTTATATTCTGAATTTTTATCATTTCTTAACATTGGTTAATTAATGAAGTCACCGTATAACTAACCCTAACCAATAAATAATCACAATGTCTGGATTAATGATTTAGTTCAACAGCAGCCTTAAGAATTAGATATTTGAGTGTTCTCCCTAAGTTTAATAACGTAGTCCCACCATAATTACCAAGATTGGTTGCTTCACATGTTCATATATCACAACTCTAGTTTTGATATCAAACTTAGCAATAGATTATTTACAATAATAAATAGAGTTCACTCTAGCAATTATCAACAACAATCATAGAAAATATGCATAGAAAAACTATCGTATTCATTCATAATATAACTTTAAAATAAAAGGAAGAATAAATCTCACAGTTCTTGAAATCCAAAGGTTTGTTGTGTCCTTGCAACCAAGAAAATGAGCTTAACTTTGCATATTTATGGAACAACTACTCTTAAAGATAGAAGAAAGCATTATTCATGTTCGTACAGAGGAGAGTTTGTATTTCTTCACTTCTGGCTACTACCCTTTTTTTTTGCCCTCTCTCCTTTCTCTTTCTTTTTATGTGCTAAGAAACCCTGGTTTCTATTTTACAAAATAGTCTTCCCTTAAGTTGACAGTTTACATTTAAATACTTCAATAACTATTTTTCTAAAAACAAGAATTAGCCTTACATGAAATCTTCAAGCTTTGACTTAGAGGACATAAATTGCTGCAATGAAAACTCGGATATTGGTTTAGAAGCTTCGGAATATAATTTAAACTCGTTTCTTCACAAAACTTGTTTGCTGGTAGAATTTAGTCGTCATCTTCAAAAAATCATATGTTCCTCATATAACATCATTTTTGGCTGAAATTTGGAGCATTTATAGACCTTTGAGTCAGGAATCCAATAAAATTAGACTTCTATAGCTCCAACTATTGAATTTTGAATGGACAAAGATCAATAGTGGTAAAATGCGAGATTTGACTTTAAAAGATATGACTTCTATGATCTTTCTGTTTTTATATTCTTGCATTAAATTTCCAGAAAGGTATGAATGTTAGCTTTTTAGTACCACTGGAATCACTTCATTTTGACTTTTAGAAATCATGTTCTAAACAAAATATCAACTGAACATCAAATCTATCAATTATCTTCAATTTACACCTTTTTGCTTCTTTCATCCAAAAGTACCTTCAAAACATAAAACAAAGAATATTAAGGCATTTTATATATATAATATAGGTAAAACACTGGTTAAACATGACTGAAACTGTTGAATAATATGGTTACATCAAATACCCTCACGCTTAACTCTTGCTCGTCCTCGAGAAAGTATAATTAAAATCAAATTGAAAATAATTATGAAGAATCTCTTAATCTCCTATTAATATCCAAGAATATATGCATTATAAATAAGAAAACAATCAAGAAGGATAAAGAGTATAAATTTTCTTGAATTCATTTACATGCATACTTCAAAACTCAATTAATTGTCGGGATTTAAATGAAATTTATGTCATGCCAAAGTGATATGTCCTCCTATTGATATACACTCTAACACTCACATGTTTAAGGCTTATATTTTTAAATATCTTAAATTCAACCAATAAATAGGTTCTACCATAGGCTTGCTCTTCAATCTCATCTTAGTTACTAACATATTACAAATAATGCATGAATCAAAATGTCTTATTTTGCTGTCGTAATGGGGCTAAGGTTAAGGTGAGGTAAAAGAGAGTAAAAGAAAAGGTTTAAACCAAAGAAAGCATAGCATTCTAAAAAATAATATTTCAAATAAGATATTTCATCAAAGCACATAAAGTTTTCATCTTTAATCACCAATGCTTATCTTTTCTTTATTTTGACTAAACATCAAATTCGTCAATTACCTCTAATTTACTCCTTTTGCATCTTTTATCCAAAAGTACTTTTAAAACATAAAACAAAGAATATCAAGGCATTTTATATATATAACATAGGTAAAACACTAGTTAAATATAGGTGAAACTGTTGAATAATATGATTACATCAAATACCACCACACTTAACTCTTGCTCGACGTCGAGAAAGTATATATAAAATCAAATTGAAAATAATTATGACGAATCTCTTAATCTCCTATCAATGTCCAATAATATATGCATTATAAAAAAAAATACAATCAAGAAGGATAAAGAGTATAAATTTTCTTGAATTCAATTACTTGCATACTTCGAAAGTCAATTAATTGCTGGGACTTAAATAAAATATATTCTATGCCAAAGTGATAGGTCCTCTCATTGATATACACTCCAACACTCACATTGTTAAGGCTTGTATTTTTAAATTGCTTAAATTCAACCAATGAATATGTTTTACCATAGGCTTGCTCTTCAATCTCATCTCGGTTACTAACATATTACAGACAATGCATGAATCAAAATGTCTTATTTTGCGGTTGTAATGGGACTAAGGTTAAGGTGAGGTAAAAGAGAGTGAAAGAAAAGGTTTAAACAAAAAAAAATAGAGCATTCTAAAAAATAATATTTCAAATAAGATATTCCATCAAAGCACATAAATTTTTCATCTTTAATCGCCAATGCTTAACTTCTTTTGATTTCAAGCTTTTTAAACATAAAATCTTAAGAACGTAAATGAACAGTTTTTTTTTCTTTTTCTTTTTTTCTTTTCCCTTTTCTTTTCCTTTTCTTTTTATTTTTTGTAATTTTGCCCATCTTTTCATCAAGCATCACTTCTTTTTTCTTTTCACATAATTTATAACCATAATTCTATGAAATATCACAAATATATGCTCTACTAATCCTTGGCTAGGGGAAAAGGAAAACATATATAAAGTTAAGGCTTATACATGGATAAAGCAAAGAAAACATAAACAAGCTCAAAACAGGCTCACTAAAGATAATATGCCTTAGATTAGCTTTTTAGCTCGAGTGGTTAAAGTTCCTAATGCTTTTATCATCTTTATGTATATATGTAATGCGATTGTAATCTCAACAAGATATGAAGCAAGTTCTAGAGATACATATCATTGAAAGAATGCACAATCAAAGAATATAATGTTAAAAGCTCAAAAGCTTGCATTGTTATAAGACTAAAGTCAACATGACATATTCTCAAAGTCAACCCCTAAACCAATTAATCATTAAAACTTGCATACACACTCATTCATTTTATTTATATCTTCATCTATCTTAACTAATTCTCATACATAATACTTATATTCTCAAAAACCAATGGGAGTTTAAAAGATCAAACATAATTTCTCTTTTGAAAAATAAAAAAGAAAACCAAAATTATCTAAATGCCCCTACACTTAAAACACAACATAGTCCTTAATGTTGAAATAAAAGAAAAGGAATATAAGAGAATGACAAAGATAAAGTAAAATATAAAAAAATAAAAGATAAGGGAAAAAGAAAGCAAATCTGAAATTTTTTTAATGTTGGGTTGCCTCCCAACAAGCGCTTTTGTTTTATGTCATTGGCTCGACATGCTATATGCTCATTCTCTATAGATTGGTTTAGCTAACTCCACAGAAGTAGTGAGTTCAACTATTAACCCTTTATAGAAAGGTTTCAAGCGATACCCATTGATCTTGAGTACTTTGTTGGTTTCTAAACTTGTAATTTCAACTGCACTATAAGGAAAAACAATAGAAACAACAAATGGTCTAATCCAACAAGAGTGTAATTTTCTAGGAAAAAATTTCAAACATGAATGATCAAAAAGAACTTTGTCTCCAACATGAAACTCCTTTCTTATAAGCATCCGGTCATGAAGACTTTTAGTCTTTTCTTTATAAATCCTTGTATTCACACAAGCATCATTTTGAATCTCTTCCAACTCTTGCAATTGCAACTTTCTTGCAATCCCAATAGCATTATAATCTATGTTATATTGTTTATGGCCCAAAAAGCTTTGTGTTCAATCTCTACTAGTAGATGACATGCTTTACTATAAATTGTCCTATAAGGTGACATGCCTATAGGTGATTTGTAAGTAGTTCGATAACTTCAAAGTGCATCACCAAGTCGTAGACTCTAGTCTCGCTGGTTAGGTTGCATTGTCTTCTCCAAAATAGACTTGATTTCTTGATTTGAAATTTTAGCTTGGCCATTTGTTTGAGGGTGGTAGGCTGTTGAAGTTCGCTAGGTCACATGATATTTGTGTAACTATGCTTCCATTGACTGATTACAAAAATGAGTGTCACGATCACTAATAATAGCTTTAAGAATTCCAAACTTGTCTAATACGTGAGTCCTGATAAAATCTAAAACAACCTTAGCATTATTAATTCATGTGGCTTTTGCCTCAATCCACTTGGACACATAATCCACAACAAGAAGGATATAAACATTGCCAAAAGAAGAAGGAAATGGACCCATAAATCAATACCCCAAACATAAAAAATTTCACTTACAAGAATATTTTTTAAAGGCATTTAATTTTTATGATTTATATTACCTATTCTTTAGCATTTCTCACATGATTTACAGAAGTGATATGCATCTTTAAAAATAAAAGGCTAATAAAAACTACTTTCAAGTATCTTATGGGATGTTCTTTTTGCTCTAAAATGCCCACCACAAGAATGAGAATGACAAAAAGTGAGAATGATATGAAATTCATCCTGTGGTACTCATCACCTTACTACTTAATCCACATAAAATTTCCACAAGTAAGAAGTATTCCAAAAATAATATTTAACATCAAGTTATAACTTGTCCTTTTGGGATGTAAACAAACCTAGAGGGAATTCTTTTGTGACTAAA
The DNA here is from genome assembly GCA_015708895.1 of Populus ilicifolia. Classification (NCBI taxonomy): domain Eukaryota; kingdom Viridiplantae; phylum Streptophyta; class Magnoliopsida; order Malpighiales; family Salicaceae; genus Populus; species Populus ilicifolia. The sequence goes on along the minus strand of SRLM01000290.1, from coordinate 155,877 downwards.
TATTTCACCAAATCAGCATACCATGGTCTTGTAGAGGAATGCAGCACATACAATTGTTCATTAGGGAATGTTTCTCTTATTGTTTCGGTTGGTATATCCTCGGTCCTCAGTCAATTCAAGTGATCAGCTACATGGTTTTCAACACCTTTTTTTATTTTTGATCTCAAAATCAAATTCTTGCAAAAGCAAGATCCATCTAATCAATATTGGTTTGAATTTCTTTTTCTTCAAAAGATACCTTAAAGCTGCATGGTTGGTAAAAACAATGACTTTTGTATCAAGTAGATATGACTTGAATTTTTCAAGAGCAAACACCATTACAAACTGTTCCTTTTTAGTTGTATGGTAATTACATTGTGCTTTATCCAACATGTGAGAAGCATAGGCAATAACATGCAAATTCTTCCCTATTCTTTGCCCAAGTATAACACCTACTGTATAGTCACTCGTATCACACATTATCTCAAAAGGCTTATCCTATTTTGGTGGTGGGATTATAGGGGTAGATATGACACGCCTCTTAAGCTCATCATGAGCATATTTACATGCTTAATCAAACATAAAATCCACTTCTTTGGCTAATAGTTTACACAAGAGTACTGTAATTTTCAAGAAATCTTTGATAAAGCGTTGATAGAAACCTACATGACCTGGAAAAGAATGAACTTCCATCATGCATAAAGGGTAAGGTAATGATGAAGTAACATCTATTTTAGCTTTATCAACCTCTAATCCACATGAAGACACAAGATGCCCAAGAACTATTCCTTGTTCTACCATAAAATAACACTTTTTATAGTTCAAGACAAGGTTAGTTTCAATACACCTTTTCATGATCAAAGATAAATTTTCTACATACTTATCAAAAGAATCACCATATACCATAAAATCATCCATCAAAACCTCAATTATTCTTTCAACATGGTAAAAAAAAAACTACTCATCATGTATCTTTCAAAAGTTGCAGATGAATTGCAAAGCCCAAAGGGCATTCTTCTATATACATATATACCAAATAAACATGTAAATGTAGTTTTTTCTTGATCTTCAGGATTAACAACAATCTGATTGTATCCACTATATCCATTAAGAAAGGAATAAAAAGACTTACCTACTAGACATTCAAGCATTTGGTCCATGAATAGTAATGAAAAATGATCTTTATATGTAGCAAGATTTAGCTTTTCTGTAATCAACACACATTCTCCATCCACTCAAGATGTCAGTAGGTATGAGTTCATCATTTTTGTTTTTTACTAACATGATTTTGGTCATTTTAGGCACCACATGGATTGGCACCACCCATTTACTGTCCGTGATGGGATAAATGACTTCTACTTTCACTACCTCTATCATAGGCGGGTACAACGTCATTTGCATTTCCCTTGTTGGTTTCACATTGTCCTCTAATAGCATGTGATGCGTACATATTGAGGGACTAATGTCCTTGATGTCGGCTAAAGTCCATCCATTGGTCGTTTTGTGATCACATAACAATTTTAAAAGTTTTTCCTCTTATCTACTTATCAAACCTTTCGTGATTATAATAGGAAATGTATTGTTGTCACCAATGAATACATACTTCAAATTATCAGGCAAAGGTATCAATTCTAGCTCGAGGACTTGTAAATTAGATGGCAAAAGCTTTTTATGTGAAAGTACTAAATCAACAAAGACATTACCCTGGGAACAGTTTGCAAAACTTGCAAAGCCAATGCTAATTCGTGCATGTTTTAGGGAACACTTATATCCCTCTCCATCTCTTCTATCTTGGTAAAATCATAGTCATAACTCAAAGCTATACTTAATCCATCCTCACAATCAAAATAAAAAACTTGTTGCAAACACTTATCAACTTGGTCATAGCGTGTGATAGAATAAACATTGTTGTAAGGATATTTCATTATATCATGAAAATTTAATTTAATTTTTTCATCTCCTACCTCTATAGACAAAGTATCCTTACCACAATCAATCTTTGTATTGGTAGTTTTCAAGAATGGTCTCCCAAACAATATAAGAGTGTTATTTGATGAATTACAAGAATCATGTTTCATATCAAGAATATAAAAATCACATGGAATAACCAAACTATCAATCTTGACTAGGACATCTTCTATCACACGAAGTAGATAAATAAAACAATGATCCGCAAGTTGAATTATAATACTAATTTTATTCAAAGGCTCAACATTAAGAGAATCATAAACATATTTAGGCATAACACTAATGGTTGCATATAAGTCATAGAAGGCCCTTTTAAAACTAACATTACCAATAACATATTGGATAGTAAATGCAACGAGGTCTTTTTGCTTCAAAGGCATATTTTAAACAATAATATATACAACTTCACCAATACTTACCATTTCATGACCGTTTATTTTGAAAGCTCTTTTAGTAGTACACAACTCCTTTAAGAATGTGGCATACTTGGGGATTTGCTTGCTAGTATCAAGCAAAGGAATGTTAAGTTCTACTTTCTTGAAAACCTCTAAAATCTCTTTTTCTTTGACCTAGAAGAACTCATAGGAAAGGGTGGAATTGTTTTAAAAATATAATCCATTAAGTGAGGAATTACCTTTGAAGTGTTGGACCTTTGAAGTGTTGACCGTTGTTTCAGTTTTGGAAGGAGAAGGATGTTTCTTCTTTGTACTCAATTCAGTTTCTATCTCTTCTTCCTTCTTTATCTCAATTTGTTTCAACCTTTGTCTTTCAAGTTCTTTCCCACTCTACAACATTATTACACTAACATTCTCTTTTGGATTCAAAGTTTGGGAGGGCAATTTTCCATTCATTTGTCCCTCTAATTTTCCTACACTTGAAGCTACTTGCTCCATTTGCTTTTCCAAGTTATGAATACTTGACCTTATTTCCTGTTGAAAAGATATGACATTTTATTACAAGGTCACAATGTTAGAAGCTAGAGTTTTCATTATCTCACGAAGATCATCATTAGATGATGACCCCATAACATTGGAGTTTGTAAATGGAGGGGGTTGTCTTACTTGATAATTCTATTGGGGCTGAAATCCATGGGGATGGAATTGTTGGCCTTGATTGCCTTATTGAGGCTGGTTCCCATAACATAGGTTGGGATGATCTCTCCATCCAGGATTGTACGCATGGGAAAAAGGATTATACTTATGCTGAGGTTGTCCATTGAATCCTCCATAAACTGCATTAGCTTTAGCTTGTTTAATGTAATCTTCTGGCATTATTAGGCACATATCCGAAACATGTCCTTGTAAGAAACATATGCTATAAATTTTCACTTGTTGTATATTTTCACAAGCTAAAGAACGCATAAGAGAAGTAAGATCATTAAATTTATTCTCAAGGTTATAAATACTTACCTCATTTACTCGTTTATTTTGTGAAGTCTCCATGGGTGCCAAATTGTTTCAAGTTGGCTGCCATGTTTGAGATCAATTGGCATGTAGTCTCGAGTATCTTATCTACCAATACCCCTCCACTTGTAGCACTAATGATACTACGGTCAGTAGACATTAATTCTTCATAGAAATATTGAATGAGCTGCTGATCGAGTATTTAATGATGAGGGTATTGAATACATAGTTGCTCAAATCTTTCCCAATATTCAGAGAGTGTCTCTTTATGAGATTGCCAAATCCTATATATTTCTTTCCTTATGTTGCCAACTCAAGATGCTAAAAAATACTTTTCAAGGAAGATCTTCTAATGTAATCATATTATTCAATAGTTTCACCCACATTTACCTAATTTTTTGTCCATGTTTTATATGTAAAATGCCTTGATATTTCTTTGTTTTTATGTTTTGAAGGAACTTTTAGATGAAAAATGCAAAAGGGAATAAATTGGAGATAATTGGCAGATTTGATGTTCAGTCGATGTTTTGTGCAGAGCGTGAGTTCTAGAGATTGAAATGAAGTGATTCTAGTGGCACTAAAAAGCTAACATCCATACCTTTCTAGAAATTTAATGGAAGAAAAATAAAAAAAGGAAGATCATGGAAATCACATCCTTCAAAGTCAAATCTCGCATTTTGCCACTATTGACCTTTGTCTATTCAAAATTCAATATCTAGAGCTATAGAAGTCCAATTTATGCAAACTCAATTTTGTTGGATTCCTGACTCAAAGATAACAACTAAATTCTACCAGCAATCAAGTTTCCTGAAGAAATGAGTCCAAATTATGTTTCCAATCTTCTAAACTGTCATCAAAATTTTTATATAAGCAATTTAGCTCTTCTAAGTCAGAGTTTGAAGATTTCATGCAAGGATATTTCTCTTTTTTAGGGAAAATAGTTATTAAAGTACTTAAATGTCAATTGTCAACTTAAGGGAAGACTACTTTGTAAATTAGAAACTAGGGTTTATTAGCATATAAAAAGAAAGAAGGAGAGGAGAGAAGGGGGGCAGCAGCCAGAAGTTAAGAAAGACAAATTCTCTCCTCTATAAACCTAAAAACAAAATCATGCTCTCTTCATTCTTTAAGAGTAGTTCTTCCATAGTTATGCAAAGCTAAGCTCTTTCCTTGGTTGCAGGGACACAATAAACCTTCGAATTTCAAGAACCGTGAGATTTATTCTTCCTTTTATTTTTAGTTTATAGTATGAATGAGTATGATTGTTTTTCTATGCATATTTTATATGATTGTTGTTGATAATTGCTAGAGCGGAACTCTTAGTTATTATTATGAACAATTTATTACTAAGTTTGATATCAAAACCGGAGTTGTGATGTATGAACTTGTGAAGAAACTAAGATTGATAATTGTGGCAGAACTACATTATTAAACTTAGGGAGAACACTCAAATATCTAGTTCTTAAGGCTGCCATTGAACTAAATCATTAATGCGGACATTGTGATTGTTTGTTGGTTAGGGTTAGTTATACGGCGGATCCGTTAATTAACCAACATTAAGAAAAGATAAAAATTCAGAATATAAATTGTAGTTTTGTTTCAAGGATCGGTTCTAATTTTCGTTGGTGGATGTGTGCTTGCAACAAAGGTTTGTTTTCTTGATAAATTTCGATTTCAATTGATTTTGTTTGCTAGTTTAATTTCTTCCATAGTTTAGATCATCACAAATCAAAACCCCCCAATTGCATAACGTATAGCATAAAAAACTGAACTAAATCTTCCTTGTGGGATTGACCCCTTGCTTGCTCTCTATACTATCTTGTGTGTTGTGTTTTAAGCTAGGGTAATTAATTTGTGCGACCACGACATCGCAACATCTTCTTCATGCCATTCCATGTTCCAATTGAACCTAGAAGAATGGAGAAAGCCATGTCTTTGCTGCCCCTTTGAAAGAGAAAGGGAAATCTTTCAACTTATCCTATTCTTTATCAACTCCGTTCGATTTCAAGCCAACACAAACTATATGGAACTCCTTGAGATGAGTATAAGGATCTTCTCTTGCAAGACCAATAAATATTGGTAGCAAGTGTATAAAACCAGATTTGAGCTCAAAGTTTACATTATTATTAATGTTTATGCATAGTGGCTGATTTTCCACATTGGGAGTAGTAAGCTCTTTGAGTGTTTGTTGTCATGCAGTAGCCATGGTGTTGAGATAAGCTTCCTTTCATAACCTGCGTAAAGGTTTTTTCTATTTCGACATGTAACTGCACCTGACTTTGATTAGTAGAACAGGTTACTGGCATAAATCATCAAGAAAACTAAGAAAAAAAAAACCAACCACATAAGAGATAAAAAAACAATACAAATTATATGAAAATCCTATGGTAGAAGAATAAAACTACCTAAAGACCCTAGAAAATAGTGGAATTTGGCCTCAATAGGGTAGGGCTAGTGAACATCACTAGTCTTGTTCAGATTATCGTTTCCCTTTAGGAAACAAAAGACTGATACCTAAGTCCACCAAAAAATCTCTTTTAAACAATACCGCTACCATGGGTGAATAGTATCATCGCAAGCAAAAATTCTATTTTCATTTTTTTAATAATAATAAAAAATAATTATAGAAAATAAAAATAACAGTACAAGCACAAGAATCAACTAAAATTACTTCCCTAGCAACGGTATTAAAATTTGTTGCAATGTCGCAGTTACACAAATTAATTACCCTAACTTAAAACACAACACACAAAATAGTTTAGAACAAGTAAGGCGTCAATCCCATAAGAAAGAGTTAGCTTTTATTTTTATGTTATACGTTATGCAATTAGGAGAGTTTTGACTTGTGATGATCTAAACTATGAAAGAAATTAAACTAGGAAACAAAATCAATTGAAACTAAAATTTATCAAGAAAACAAACCTTGGTTACAAGCTGACACGATGAAAAGATTGATGTCTTCTCCCAAGTGCAGAAGTGTCAAAGTAATAAATAACCCGGTAAGACCAGGGTCGAACCATAGGGAGGTTATTATACAAATTATAAATAACAATAATACAACAACAACAATAATAATAACAACAATAATAGTAATAACAGCAAAAATAATAATAATGATAATAATAGTACTAATAATACTAGTAGTAATAATACTAATACTAATAATAACAATAATAAAGAAAAAGAAGAAGATGAGTACTTGAAGATAAAATATTAAAGTAAGGATTAAACAATAATAATAACAAATGTCAAGGTTAGAGATTCCACTAATGGTATGTCAAACAAGTATAATATAAACTCTTATTATTCAATTGGAAACCACACATAAAGGAGGTTCCAATCAGATTATAAATTGTTAACATGATTACATTAGTCATCTTATTCGATTAATGCTAATACTTGTAAATCTCGTCAAACATTCATGATTGTAACTTATGTTAACAACAAATCAAGTTCCTTTCATAGCTCAGGTGTCGGTTATACCATACAGTATGGGCTATGAAAGTGCCAAGCATTTGTTGTACCAAGTGTTATACAACATAAATCAAGATTAGTCATTTAACAAGCAAAGTATTAAAAAGTGAACAAGATAACAAATATAAAACATGTTAGTATCAAACATTAAAGTCCATATTAAGTTTACATTATACTTATTCTTACACCGTTAGTGTAACCTTTTCACCTTGACATAATTAACTTAGCTAGACATAATGAAAGAAAGAAAAGTGGATAAACAAAATAAGAACATAAAAGTTACCTAAGTAAAGGAAAGGAAATGAAAGGCATAAACATAATATTAATGGAAACAAAGCATAAACATTACAAAAAATACAAAGAGAGAAAAGAAGAGCATGATCTTGATCTGGACACCAAGATGTCTAAATTCATGGCAAATGCCTCCTTTTATAGGCCAAAATTAAGAACTATTGATTTGATTACTAATTGATGAGTAGGTAGCTAACGCTTGACTTGGTGACAACCCTTATCTTCTCTTGTCTACCCAAAACGTCATTGATGACGTCAAAATTAGAGCCACTTGAAAACATGAAAGTTCTAGGAAATTGTCTCGGCTTTCTTTTGTAAAACATTTAGCTCATTTTGACTTGTAGAACTCCAGATATGGCCAAAATACTAAACAGTGCTCGGGCTGGAGGATAGATTCGGGCTTCTTTGTTGTTACAACAATTTGGACTTGAAAATGGCCTTTTTAGAGCTTGGGCTCCATATGAAAGTTGTAGGCCTATGTCTTACCTTTCTATCCATATAAAGTAGACCTAAGTCTGAGATCTATGGCTCCAGATATGACCCAATTACTGAATAGTGTTCCGGTTTGGATTGCACCGACATCTCTTTTCTAAGTTTAATCATCTCTTTGCCTTTGCAATTGAAGTTCTTAAAGTCATCAATCAATCCTTTTATTTATGTGATACACCTGCATTTAAAATGGACATTTACCATAAATTAAAGGTATCTTATATTAGTAGATAGATTATTATAAAACATACTTTAGTTAAAGAGTTATTGATACTTCAAGTGCAAAATGATGATATAAAACCATGATAAAAATGCACTTTTGAGTACTAATCACACCCCCCAACTAGCTTATTACTAGTCTCTAGTAATCAAAGTGTTAAAATAGAAAAATAATTTATGAATTCCAAAAAGCAAGGTATTCATCATTTAACTTCCATTACTCTATTCACATAAACAAACTCTTGATAGATTTATATACCTGTTCAATACCTCTTAACAAGATATTCATAAATCTTTTTTTTGTGCTCAATGTATCAACATATAATTATGGGGCTTTTCTTGAAAGAAAACAAAATTTTTGTTCTAATGTTTAAGGTTAACTTCCTTGGGTTGGGATTATTATTTTTGTCTTTTTTTTTATATGCACATATAATTTAAAACACCATGCATCTTTAACCTATGTAACGAGCTTTCAGCTAATGACTTCCAGACCAGTTCGTCTTAGGGTATTAGATGTTAAGACACCCCTAGGAGCTTAGTAACTCGGGTCATAGATACTAATATGTAGATAGTGTAATGTTTGATTCCCTTAAGCTTTTGTCCTTAACCCATGCAACAAGTGTTGGCCCAATTGCTCCCATGTTAGTTGACTTTAGGGTATTAGATGTTAAAACACCCTTTTAGGCTTAATTGCTTAGGTTAGGGAGGCTACGAAACCAAACTTATCTATATTTTTATTATCATTTTTCTTCTTTTTCTTTCTTTTTTTTTCTTTTTCTCTCCTTTTTTGTTTTTTTTAATTATATACTATCCCTTTCCCTTAGTTGTTACCTTTAACAAAAGAACATAAATAATGTAATAATCCAATATGCAACCCACAATCATATGTTGAAGTGTGTGTGTGTAAATTAAGGTTTAAGAATACATGTTAAATAAGTATATGAGCAGACTTAAGTGATAACAATGCAAGAGTTTGTAAATCTGAATATTTCAAGAAGTATTATGATAGACCTTATTACGAATGATTACTACGATGCGTCTCAAGAGTCATAAAAGATTCTCCTTACTCTGCCATCATAGTAACAACCATTTTGCACATGCTTTATGAAATAGAAAACACATTTTTTTTTATCTACTACCCTTCCCCCCAACTAAAACAAGACATTGTCCTCAATGTTTAAATGTAGAAAGATAGAGTATAGAAGATATCACCTGAAATAACAAACATTGACAAACCTGAAACACACTGAAAAAAATATAAGAAACAACAAAATACAATAATAAAACCAAAAGACACAAAGAGCATGTGTATGTACAGGTAGTTGTGATTGTGGCTCACATTTTCTCTTAGTTTTACATCCAAGAACGGCTTAAATGCCCTCTATGGGTCGGGGATAGGCTTCCCATCCAATTTTCTTACAAACTGGCAAACAAGGTTTTTTTTAGTCCGATTCCCAAGACTATACCAAGCAAGTTCTTTATGAAAAGGGTTCATAAGTCACAATTACATGATGCTTATCTCGACTATGATGAGACTTAAGAGTCAATAGAAGATTATCTAAAGATTCTCTGTGTTTTGAAATAAATCCCACCTTTTGATAATTTTCACAGTTTTTATGGAATGCAGGTGACTCCTTAAATATGGTGGGCTAGTAAAATCCACTCTGTAAGATTTCTAGAATCCTCTTTTTTGATGAGAAATTATCCTCACGTGCCTTAGAGTGACAAAATTTAACAACATCACTTACCTTATTTTCGGGAATGCATCTTTGAAATATTTGATCAGGATAATAATTGAATAAGTAAGGGTCATCCCAATAAATTTTTTGCATATCGCTCAAAAATTTTCTTTTATCTTCAATACTTTAGTGAGGTGGCAAAAATCCTGAAGCAAGAAAATTGATATTTGTAACAAACCAAGCATTGAACTAAGAGAAAGTAGAGATTCATTAGGAAAGTAATCATCGATTGGTGTGATGTCGGGTGTTGAATATTTATCGCTTTTGATAAAAGATCCACATCAACATTTTTGGTGCCTTTTTCATCCTCGATTTCTTCCTATTTGGTCATGGCATGAGGAAATGGAAGTGCTGGCAGGGAATCAATCTTTTCCTTGCAATATTCAGATTCAACCCCTTCCTTACCCTTAAAGATTGACTCATCATCTTTCTCACAAGGTTCAAGAGTGGGTTTTTTAATAACCTTACCACTACGAAGAGTGATGACTGATTTGACTTGATCCATGTGTTGACTTTCATAACTACTTGCATTTGCATTGTACTGCTTCTTGGGATTTTGCTGTGGTTGAGATGGAATCTCATCTCTCTCTTGAAAACTGAGAGCAGATGTGAATTTTGCAAGAGTATCTTTAAAATCTATTATGCTTTGAGCAAGTTGAGTGTTGATTGTCTCTTGCTTTTCAATAAATACATACAAAGTTTCCTCAAAATTTATTGTAGGAGGTGGAGCATAAGGAGGTGCATATCCATGAGAATTTTGGAAATTATGGTGTGCTTGAAATGGTGGTTGTGAAGTTTGTGCATCACTCTTCTAGCTAAAATTTGGATGATTTCTCTAACCAGGGTTGTATGTTTGTGAGTATGGGTTATGGTTGGCCCTTTGAAAACTGTTTAAAGCATGAGCTTGTTCATGGAGACATTGCTTAAAAGAAGGCAAGGTTGGACAGTTATCGGTTGAGTGTTCATTTGTTTCACATATTTGACATGCAATGTTTTCAACAAATTTTAATTGACCACTCCTTTTCAATTCTAGTGTCTCAACTTTTCTAGCTAAAGATGCAAACTTGGCTTGAAGGTTATGATCTTCCCTAAGGTTATACATACCTCCACTAGATGTATGAGGTTGAGTTTTACTCGGTGCCTCATAAGTACCCGCCGTGTCCTAATTTTGAGCATTTTTAGCTAACAAGTCTAAGTAATCCATTGCTTCATCAGGGTCTTTGTCTTCAAAAGTTCCATTGCACATCAATTCAACCATTTACCTATCTTTAGGTGTTAACCCTTCATAAAAATGTGAAACCAATCTCCATGTTTCAAAACCATGATGAGGGCAAGTACTAAGTAAGTCTCGATACCTATCCCAATATTGTTAAAATGTTTGGCCTAGTTTTTGAGTGAAAGTGGTGATTTGTCTTTTGAAAGAGTTTGTTCTATGAGATGGGAAAAACTTCTTTAAAAACTGTTGTTGCATTTCATCCCAAGCACGAATGGATCTTGGTCTCAAATTTTGTAGCCATGTTTTAGCTTTATCTTTTAATTAAAAAAGAAAAATATTTAATCTGATGGTGTTCATGCTACAATTTAAATTATTATATGTGTTGCAGACCTCCTCAAATTCCCTTAAATGCAAGTGTGGATTTTTCAATTATAAACCATGAAAAGAAGGTAAAAGTTGAATAATGTCTGGCTTAAAATTAAAATGTGATGCATCGGGACGAAAAACTATGCATGATAGTGCACTTGTTCTTGTTGGATTCATGTGGTCTCTAAGTGTTCTAGCACGGTTATTCTCATTATTCTCATTATGAAGTGATTGATTTCTTCTTCAGCCATATTTTATGAAAATGATGAGGATACCCTACAAAGTCTACCACTTGATGTACGTGACCACACTCCCATTCACGTGTAGGATTAGAATAAATGGAAAAGGAAAACAAAAGAAGAAGAAACAAGAAGAAAGAAAAAAAACAAAGTTATATACAAGAAAAGTGAAAAGAGAAAATAAATTGAGGATACCCTACAAAGTCTAAACAAAATGTTATTGCTAACATCTAAATTTGGACATACTTAAATCATGAAAGTTGTAGGAAATTATCTTATCTTTCCAAAACAAATTGAGGTCATTTGGACTTTTAGAAGTTGAGATATGGGCTGAATACTAAACAGTGTCTAGGCTGTAAGACAGATTTGAACTTTTCCATTATTGCTAAGATTTGGACTTCCAAATAGCAGAATTGAGCTTGCCTTCCTATAAATGTTTTAGGCCTATATATTAGCTTTCCATCTATATAGAGTAGACCTAAATCCAAGATTTAGAGCTCCAAATATGACCCAATGACCAAATAGTGTTCTAGTTTTGGGTTGAACCATCATCTCTTTTCTAAGTTTAACCTTCTTTTTATCCTTTCAATTTCAGTACATAAACTAATTAATCAATCCTTTCATTTATATGATAGGCCTATATTTAATATGAACATTTACTATAAATTAAAGGTATCTTATGATGTCATAGTTGTTATTATAAAACATGCATATAAAACCTTAATAAAAATATATATTTAAGTATTAATCAAAACAACAACCCGAAATAGAACGTCAAGTGTCATTATAGGACATAATTAACATGATTGTATGCTACCAGATATAGTGAAGTACTCGTAGGATTGAAAAGTGCCGACAAAGCCATACTAGAAACATAACAAAAAATCCATCGAAACTACAACCATATGAAAGTGCCTAAGAGAAGTCATGAACTGACTAACCTGTTAGATTGCATAAGAAATATTAGGTCTAGTAATTATAAGATAGACTAAGCTTCCAACGAGCATTTGATAAGCTATAGGGTCTAATAACAAGTCACCCTCTTGCATAGCTTGAGATTTAGTTTAATAGGAGTATTGAGATGAGGAGTGTCCTAGAGACCAATAGTAGTCGCCAAATTCTAAGTATACTTGTGTTGTGACAAAAAATACCATATGAACTAGCGGTAATTTCTAGACCAAGAAAATATATAAGAGATCCTAGATCCTTCATGTGGAAAGAGTTTTGTAGATACTGTTTTAAGTATAAGATTATAACCAAATCAATACTAATTCAACATACACTAAAAGAATGACAATCTTCGTCTAGTTCCCTATGGTTCCACTTTGGTCTTGCCAAGTTATTTATAACTTCAACACTCCTACACTTGGAAGAAGACATCAATCTTTTGGTTGTGTTAAATAGTAATAGTAATAGTAGTAGTAGTAGTAGTAGTAGTAAAAGAAAAAAAAGAAGAAAAAGTTAATGAGAACTTTAAGATAGAAGATCAATGTAAGGATTAAATAGTAATAACAATAAATATCAAGGTCAAAGTACCACTAATGGTATTTCAAACAAGTATAGTATAAACTTCTATTATTCAACTAGAAATCACACATAAAAGAGGTTTCAATTGAATTATAAATTGCTAACATAATTACATTAGTTATCTTATTTGGATAATGTTAATACTTGTAAATATTATCAGGCATTCATGATTATAACTTATGTTAACAATAAATGAAGTTCTTTTCATAGCATAGGTGTATCATACGGTTAGGCTATGAAAATGCCAGGTATTTATTGTACTAAGTGTTATATAACATAAATCTAGATTAGTCATTTAACAAGTAAAGTATTAAAAGTGAACAAGATAACAAATACAAAACATGCTAGTATTAAACATTAAAGTCTATGTTAAGTTTACACTATACTTATTCTTACACCATGAGTGTAACCTTTTCACCTTGACATAATAAACTTTGTTAAACATAATGAAGAAGAGAAATATAAATAAACAAGATAAGAACATAAATAAAATAAAAGTTAACCAAGTAAAAGGAAATGAAAGTTATAAACAAGATATTAATGAAAGCAAAACTTAAGCATTACAAAAATATAAAGAGAAAAAGCAAGAGCATGATCTTGACATGGAAACCAAGATGCCTAAATGCATGGTTAATGCCTCTTTTTATAGGAAAAAATCGGGAACTATTGATTTGATGACTAATTGATGAATGGGTGGCTAACTCTTGATTTTGTGACAACCCTTATCTTCTCTTGTTTGAATAAAACATCATTAATAACATCAAAATTTAAACCAGACCTCCAATAAAATTCTAGGAAATTTCTCAGCTTTCTAGAAAAAAAATTGAGGTCATTTGGACTTTTAGAACTCAAGATATGGGCTGAATATTGAATAATATCTAAGCTTTAGGATAGATTCAAACTTGTTCATTGGTGCTACAATTTGGACTTGAAAACAACCTTTTTAAATCTTAAACTCTCATGAAAGTTATAGGCTATGTCTTATGTTTTCATCCATATAAAGTGAACCTAAATCCAAGATCTACAACTCCAGATATAACACATTTACTAAACAATGTTTCAGTTTAGAGTGCACTAGCATTTCTTTTTTAAGTTTGGTCATCTCTTTATTCTTTCACTTCCAATACTTCAAATCATCAATCAATCCTTCTATTTATATGATAGGCCTGCATTTAGGATGAACATTTACCATAAATTAAAAGTATCTTATATTATTAGATATGTTATTATAAAACATGTTTTAGTTAAGGAGTTATTGATACTTCAAATGCAAAATGATAATATAAAACCTTAATAAAAATACACTTTTAAGTAATAATCACAACCCCTAACCAGCTTATTACTAGTCCCTAGTAATCAAAGCATTAACATAGAAAAACAATTTGTAAATTTCATAAAGCAAGGCATTTATAATTCAACTTCCTTAAATCTACCTAAATAAACAAACTCTCATTAAATTTATATATCTACTCAATACCTCTTAAATAAAATATTAATAAACCTTTCTTTTGTGCTCAATATATCAACACTTAGTTATAGGGTTTTACTTAGAAGAAAACAAAATTTTTATTTTAATGTTTAAGGTTAACTTTCTTGGATTGAGATTATTATCCTTTTCTTCTTCTTTTTTGACTTTTTTTTAATTAATATATATACATATAACTTAACACACAATGCATCTTTAACCTATGTAAGGAGGTTTTGGTTAATAACTCCTAGACTAGTTGGTCTTCAGGCATTAGGTGTTGGGACACCTTTTCGAGCTTAACAACTCGGGTTGCAGATATTGAAATGTAGATAGTGCAATATTTAACTCCCTTTAAGTTTTTCTCTTCAAACCATGTAACAAGCGTTGATCCAATAGCTCCCAAGTTAGTTGACTTTAGGGTCTTAAGTGTTAAAACACCCCTACGAGCTTAATTGCTTAGGTTAGGGAGGCTATGAAATCAAACTTATCTATATTTTTATTATCATCATTTTTTATTTTTTTCAATTTATGTACTATCCCTTTCCTTTAGTTGTTACCTTTAATAAAAGAATATAAATATTATAATAATCTAATGTGTAACTGGCGATCATATGTTAAAGTGTGTGTGTGAAAATAAAGGTTTAAAAATACTTGTTAAATAAGTATATGAGCAAACTTAAGTGATACTAATGCGAGAGTTTGTAAACCTAAATATTTCAAGAAGTATTTTGATAGATCTTGTTATGAATATTGTAAATAACCATTGAAAAATGTTAACCAAGATACATCTCAAGAGTCAATAAAATTTCTCTTTACTCTGTCATCTTAATAACAACAATTTACAAATTGTTTATGGAATAGAAAACATAGTTAGTTTTTTTTTTTTAATAATGTCAACTACTACCCTTTCTCCCCATCAAAATGAGACATTATCCTCAATATCCTAAGGTAAAAAAATAGAATATAGAAAACATCACTGAAAACACCAAACATTAACAAACTTGAAACACACTTAAACAAATATAAAAAATAATAAAACAAAATAATATACTATTAAGAAAACTAAAAGACACATGGATTCATAAACAAAGGCTCAAATCCAATCTAAGCTTTTTATGGCTTTCGTTAGTTGACCAATTTATGCGACTCATGAAGGGATCAATTATAGGAGTGAATAATTATAGTTGGTCAATCAATTATTTAGCCATAGCAGCAGAGATTATAATTTATCATGCTGAAGATGTTAGAAATTCATGTTCCATAGCATGATTAAGAAAAGACAATAATTTATCATAAAAACCTTTAACATTTAACAAAACTATGAGTTTATGGTGAATGCGCAGTTGGGCCCAAAAGGTAACATGAAAGATCTCTTTCAATATGCCCAAACCACCCAGTAAGGTAATGAAGGCATCAACGTGTTTAAACATTATATTTATTCGATTAGATATTGTGGAGGCCTATAGTTCCTCTCCAATTATTTTTCCGATGATGTTCCCTTGTGCTAAAGCTTTAGGAACATCTCTTATAACTTGACCATCTTTTAAAAATATAGTTATTGACACTCTCTCCATTAACCTAAGGCTACCTTCCCTGTATACCAAACGAATCTTTTTCTCAGGTAGTACCTGACCAAGATGATTTACTGAATTGAAAAACTCTATTTTCTTCCTAGGACTAGATCCAACAAAAATAAAAATGTTTCTTATATGATGACTTGAGAAACCTACCATTTCTACACACTTCTATATCTATTAAATGTATAGGTTAAGTAGAAATGAAGGGATGGAAAATAAGATTTTATAAATAAGAACTTGAAAATAGAATCATACCACTTATATATAGACCAGTTGGAGTCTCATATTCTGTCCCTCCCTCTCTCTATCTCTCTATTTATTTATTTATTTTATTTCATTTAAAAAAGCATGTGTATGTATAGGTAGTTGTAATTGTAGCTCGCATCTTTCCTTGGTTTTACATCCAAAAACAACTTAAACACCCTCAATAGGTCAGGGATAGGCTTCTCATCCAGTTTTCTTAGAAACTAGCAAACATGATTTTTTTTTAGTCAAATTCCCAAGACTATGTCTAAGATGTTATTTATGAAACTGGGTCATAAGTCATAAATTGCATGATACATATCTCTATTATGATGAGACTTAAGAGTCAATAGAAGATTATCTAAAGACTCTCTATGTTTTCAAATAAATCACACTTTTCTGACAATTTTCACAGGTTTTGCGAAAGGCATGTGAGTCCTTGAATATGGTGAGCAAGTAAAATCCACTTTGTAAGATTTTTGTAATTGTTTTCTTTTATGAGAACTGACTCCCACATGCCTTAAAGTGAAAAAATTTAATGATACTATTTATTTCACTAGAATACATCTTCAAAATATTTGATCAGAACAATATTTGAATAAATAACAATTATTCAAATAAAAGTTCTTCACTTCGTTCAAGAACTTTCTTTTATCTTGGTTATCCAAATAAGTTGGTAAAAATCTTGAAGTAAGAAAATTGATATTTTTAGCAAACCAAGGCATTGAATTAAAAGAAAATAAAGATTCATCAGGAAAGTAATTATTAATTGGTGTGATGTCGAATATCGTATCTATTGTCAATGTTGACAAATGATCTACATCAACATTTTCGATGCATTTTTTATCCTCAATTTCTTCCTGTTTGAAAGTTTCTAAGATTTCAAAATTATGATTAACTTCCCTTTGTTTGGTCATGGTATATGGAAATGAAAGTACTTGTAAGGAATTAGTCTTTTCTTTGCAATGTTTAGGTTTAACCCCTTTTTTACCCTTAGAGATTGACTTATCATCTTTCTCACAAGGCTCATGAGGGGGTTTTCAAATAACCTTACCACTACGAAGAGTGATGACTGATCTAACTTGATACATGTGTTGTTTTCCAAAACTACTTGTATTTGCATTGTATTACCCATTGGGATTTTATGTGTTTTTGATGGAAACTCACCTTCACCTTGAAAACTAAGAGCAGGTGTGAATTTTGAAAGAGTATATTTAAAATTTGTTATGCTTTAAGCAAATTGAGTGTTGATTATCTCTTGTTTTTCAATAAATGTATACAAAGTTTCCTCAAGATTTTTTTCAAGAGGTGGAGTATAAAGAGGTACATATCCATAAGAATTTTAAAAATTATTGTGTGCTTGAAACGGTGGTTGAAAAGTTTCTACATCACTCTTCCAATTAAAATTTAGATGATTTCTTCAACTAGGGTTATATGTTTGCGAGCATAGGTTATGATTGGGCCTTTGAAAACCGTTTAAAGCATGGGCTTGTTCATGAAGACATTCCTTAAAAGAGGGCAAAGTTGGACAGTCATTAGTTGAGTGTTCATTTGTTTCACAAATTTGACACATAATATCTTGAATGGATTTTAATTGATCACTCTTTTTTTATTATAGTGCCTTGACTTTTCTAGTTAAAGATGCAAGCTTGGCTTAGATGTCATGATCTTCTATAAGGTTGTATATACCTTTACTAGATGTACGAGGTTGAGTTTACCCAGTGCCTTATAAGTACATTCGGTACCCTAATTTTGACCATTTTTAGCTAATAATTCTAAGTACTCCATTGCTTCGTCAAGGTCTTTATCTTCAAAAGTTTCATTATACATAATTCCACCATTTGCCTATCTATGGGTGTTAACCCTTCATGAAAATGTGAAACCAATCTCCATGTTTTAAAATCATAATGAGTCCAATGACATGACTAAAATATTGATATCTTCTCCCAAGAGCAAGAGTGTCGAAATAATAAATAATCTAGCAAGACCGGGATCGAACCACAAGGAGGTTAATTGTATAAATTACAGATAACAATAATATAACAACAATAACAATAACAATAATGACAACAATCATAACAACAACAACAACAATAATATTGTAACCATATTATTCGATAGTTTCACCCATATTTACCTAATGTTTTGTCCATGTTTTATATGTAAAATGCCTTGATATTCTTTGTTTTATGTTTTGAAGGCACTTTCGGATGAAAAATACAAAAAGGAGTAAATTAGAGATAATTGGCAGATTTGACGTTCAGTCGATGTTTTGTGTAGAGCATGAGTTCTAGATATCAAAATAAAGTGATTCCCGTGGCACTAAAAAGCTAACATCCATACCTTTTTGAAAATGTAATGCTAGAAAAATAAAAAGAGAAACATCATGAAAATCACATCCTTCAAAGTCAAATCTCATATTCTGCCACCGTTGACCTTTGTCCACTTAAAATTAAATATCTGGAGCTATAGAAGTCTAATTAATGCCAACTCAATTTTGTTGGATTCCTATCTCAAAGGTCTACAAACACATCAACTTTTAAAAAAAACAATATCAGATGATGGAGATATGATTTTTCAAAGATGACAACTGAATTCTGCCAACAATCAGGTTTCGTGAAGAAATGAATCCAAATTATGTCTCAAAGCTTCTAAACCGTCATCCAAGTTTTTATATCAGCAATTTAGCTCCTTTAAGTCAGAGCTTAAAGATTTCATGCCAAGCTATTTCTCCTTTTTAGGGAAAATAGTTATTGAAGTACTTAAATATATACTGTCAACTTAAAGGAGGACTACTTTGTAAGTTATTATTGTGAACAATTTATTGCTAAGTTTCATATGAAAACCTGAGTTGTGATGTATGAACTTGTGAAGCAACTAAGCTTGATACTTATGACAAAACTATATTATTAAACTTAGGAGGAACACTCAAATATCTAGTTCTTAGGGCTGCCATTAAACTAAATCATTAATACGGACATTGTGATTGTTTGTTGGTTAGGGTTAGTTATATGATAGATCCGTTAATTAACCAACTTTAAGAAAAGATAAAAATTCATAATATAAATTGTAGTCTTGTTTCAGGATCGATTTTAATTTTTGTTGGTGAATATGTGCTTGTGATCAAGGTTTGTTTTCTTGATAAATTTCAATTTTAATTAATTTTGTTTGCTATTTCAATTTCTTCTATATTTTAGATCATCACAAATCAAACCCCCCCTAAATTGCATAACATATATCATAAGAAATCTGAACAAAATCTTCCTCGTGGGATCAACCCTTTGCTTGTTCTATACTATCTTGTGTGTTGTGTTTTGAGCTAGGGTAATTAATTTGTGCGACCGGGACATCACAACAAATTTTGGTGTTGTTGCTGGGGAGGTAATTTTATTTGATTCTTATGCTTGTACTATTATTTTTAGTTGATGTGATTTTTATTTATATTTCTAAAAAAAAAAGATAAACAGAATTTTTGCTTGCGATGGTACTGTTCATTTGCGATAGCAGTACTATTCAAAATAGAATTGTTTATGGAATTAGGTTTCAGCTTTTCTTTTCTTGAAGGAAAATGACGTTTTAAATAAGACTAGTAGTATACTACAACCCTACCCTATTGAGGCCAAATTCCACTATTTTCTAAGGTTTTTAAGTAGTTTTAGTTTTCTAGCGTAAGATTTTTGTATAATTTGCATTGTTTTTGATCTCTAGTGTGGTTGGTTTCTTTTGAGTTTTCTTGATGATTTATGTTAGTAACCCGTTCTACTAATCAAATTCAAGTGCAGTTGGATCTCAAAATAGAAAAAACTTTACGTAGGTTACGCAAGGAAGCTCGCCTCAACACCATGGCTATTGCACGATAACAAACACTCAAGGAGATTGCTACTCCTAATGTGGAAAATCAGCCACTATGCATAAATATTGACAATAATGTAAACTTTTAGCTCAAATCTAGTTTTATACATTTGCTACCAACATTTAATGGTCTTGTAGGAGAAGATCCTCATACTCATCTCAAGGAGTTCCATATGGTTTGTGTTGGCATGAAACCGAATGGAGTTGATGAAGAATAGGTTAAGTTGAAAGCTTTCCCTTTCTCTTTGAAAGGGGCAGCAAAGGATGGCTTTTCTCCATTCTCCCAAGTTCAATTGGAACTTGGAATGGCATGAAGAAGATATTCCTTGAAAAGTATTTTCCAGCATCTTGAGTTGCCAATATAAGGAAAGAAATATGTGGGATTCGACAATCTCATTAAGAGACACTCTCCAAATATTGGGAAAGATTTAAGCAACTGTGTATTCAATGCCCTCATCATCAAATACCCAATCAATTGCTCATTCAATATTTCTATGAAGGATTGATGCCTACTGACTGTAATATCATTGATGCTGCAAGTAGAGGCACATTGGTGGATAAGACACCAAAGGTTGCACGCCAATTGATCTCAAACATGGCAACCAACTCAAAACAATTTGGCACTCGTGGAGACTTCCCCAACAAATGAGTAAATGAGGTAAGTATTTCTAACCTTGAAAATAAAGTTAATGATCTTACTTCTCTTATGCGTTCTTTGGCTTGTGGAAATGTGCAATAGGTGAAAGTTTGTAACATATGCTCTTTACAAGGACATGCTTCAAATATATGCCCAATAATGTAAGAAGATTACATTGAACAAGCTCATGCAATTGATGGAGCATTCAATAGACAGCCATAGCGTAAATATGACCCCTTTTCCAACACGTACAATCCCGGATGGAGAGATTATCCCAACTTACACTATGGCAACCCATCCTAATAAGGCAATCAAGGTTGACAGTTCCATCCTCATGGATTTTAGCCCCAGCAAAATTATCAAGCAAGACAACTCACTTCATTCATAAACTCCAATGTTTTGGGGTCGTCATCTAATAATGATCTTCATGAGATGATTAAAACTTTGGCTTCTAATACTGTTACCTTGCAATAAAATGTCATATCTTTTCAACAGGAAACAAGGTCAAGTATTCACAACTTGGAGAAGCAATTGGGGCAAGTAGCTTCAAGTGTAGGGAAATTGGAGGCACAAATGAATAGAAAATTATCCTCCCAAGCATTGAATCCAAAAGAGAATGTTAGTGAGATCATGCTACAAAGTGGGAAAGAACTTGAAGAGAAAAGGTCAAAAGAAATTGAGATGGAGGAAGAAGAAGAGATAGAAACTGAATTGAGTATAAAGAAGGAACATCCTCCTCCTCCATAAACTAAAACATCGACCAACACTCCAAAAGTAACTCCTCACTCAATGAATTCCGATTTTAAAGCAACTCCACCATTTCCTATGAGTTCTTCTGGGTCAAAGAAAAAGGACAAAGAAAAAAAGATTTTAGAGGTTTTCAAGAAAGTAGAACTTAACATTTCTTTGCTTGATGCTATCAAGCAAATTCCCAAGTGTGCCAAATTTTTGAAGGAGTTGTGTACTACCAAGAGAGCTTTTAAATTGAAAGGTCATGAAATGGTAAGTATGGGTGAAGTTGTATCTAATGTTGTTTAAAAGAATATGCTTTTGAAGCAAAAAGACCTAGGTGCGTTAACTATCCCATGTGTTATTGGTAATGCTAGTTTTAAAAGGGTCTTGTGCAATTTAAATGCATCTATTAGTGTTATGCCTAAACATGTTTATGATTCTCTTAGTCTTGAGCCTTTGAATAAAACTAGCCCATACTATATGGTATAACTGACACCTAAGCTATGAAAGGAACTTGATTTGTTGTTAACATAAGTTATAATCATGAATGCTTGACGAGATTTACAAGTATTAGCATTAATTGAATAAGATGACTAATGTAATTATGTTAACAATTTTATAATCTGATTGGAACCTCCTTTATGTGTGGTTTCCAATTGAATAATAAGAGTTTATATTATACTTGTTTGACATACCATTAGTGGAATCTCTAACCTTGATATTTGTTATTATCATTGTTTAATCTTTACATTAATATTTCATCTGAAAGTTCTCATCTTTTTCTTCTTCTTCTCCTTCTTTTTCTTTACTATTATTATGACTACTAGTATTATTATTATTATTATTATTATTATTATTATTATTATTATTATTATTATTATTATTATTACTACTATTATTGTTTTTTATAATTTGTACAATTAACCTGCCTATGGTTCGACCCCGGTCTTGCTGGGTTATTTATTACTTTGACACTCCTGCACTTGGGAGAAGACATCAATCTTTTCATCATGTCATGTGTGTTCCCCAAAACGTGCATGAATCAATATTAGCCTTACAAGCTTTACAAATTGTTCCTCAAGGTAATGTCCTTATTGATTTAGTACTCTTACATAAAAAGCTTTTGCCATCTATTTTATAGGCCTTTAAGTTAGAATTAAAACCTTTGCCCAATAATTTGAAGTATGTATTCATTGCGACAATAATACACTTCCTGTTATCATAGCAAAAGGTTTGACAAGTATGTAAGAGGAAAAACTAGTGAAGTTGTTGTGTGATCACAAGACAGCCATTGGATGGACTTTAATCGACATCAAGGGCATTAGTCCCTTAATGTGTATGCATCACATATCATTGAAGGACAACACAAAACCAATAAAGAAAATGCAAAGGAGGTTGAACCCACCTATGATGGAGTTAGTGAAAGCTGAAATTTTAAAACTATTAGATGTAGGAGTCATTTACCTTATCACTGACAATAAATAGGTGGGGCCAATCCATGTGATGCCTAAAAAGACCACAATCATATTGGTGAAAACAAAAATGATGAGCTCATTCCTACTTATATCTTAAGTGGATGGAGAATGTGTGTTGATTACAGAAAGCTCAATCTTTCTACACGTAAATATCATTTCTCATTACCATTCATGGATCAAATGCTTGAACGCCTAGCAGGTAGGTCTTTTTATTACTTTTTTAATGGATATAAGGGATATAATTAGATTGTTATTAATTCTGAGGATCAAGAAAAGACTACATTTACATGTTCATTTGGTATATATGCGTATAGGAGAATGCTTTTTGGTCTCTGTAATGCTCTAGCAACTTTTTAAAGATGCATGATGAGTATATTTTCTAACTATATTGAAAGAATAATCAAGGTTTTTATGGATGATTTCACAGTGTATGGTGATTCTTTTGATAAATATCTAGAAAATTTATCTTTAATCTTGAAAAGGTGCATTGAAACTAACCTTGTCATGAACTATGAAAAGTGTTATTTTATGGTAGAACAAGGAATAGTTGTTGGGCATGTTGTGTCTTCACATGGATTATAGGTTGATAAAGTTAAGATAGATGTTATTTCATCATTGTCTTACCCCTTATGCATGAGGGAAGTTTGTTCTTTTCTAGGCTATGCAAGTTCTATCAACGCTTTATCAAAGATTTCTCAAAGATTATAGTACCCTTGTGCAGACTATTAGCCAAAGAAATGGATTTTATGTTTGATCAAGCCTGTAAAGATGCCCATGATGAGCTTAAGAGACGTGTCACATCTACCCCTATCATCCAACCAACAAATTCGGATGAACCTTTTAAGATAATGTGTGATGCAAGTGATTATACGGTAGGAGTTGTGCTTGGGCAAAGAATTGGGAAGAATTTTCATGTTATCGCCTATGCTTCTTGTATGTTGGATAAAGCACAATACAATTACCATACAACTAAAAAGAAACTTTTTTGTAGTGGTGTTTGCTCTTGAAAAATTCAAGTCATATCTATTCGGTACAAAAGTCATTGTTTTTACTGACCATGCAGCTCGTAGGTATCTTTTGAAGAAGAAGGAGTCCAAACCAAGATTGATTAGGTGGATCTTACTTTTACAAGAATTTGATCTTGAGATCAAAGATAAAAAAAGGTTTCAAAAACCATGTGGCTGATCAATTGAGCTGACTAAGGTTGAGGATATGCAAATCAAAATAATAAAAGAGACATTCCCCAATGAGTAGTTGTATATGTTGCACTCCTCTACAAGACCATGGTATGTTGATTTGGTGAACTATTTAGTCACCAAAGAATTTCATCCAAGTTTGTCTACATCCTAAAAGGACAAGTTACAAGTTGATGCTAAATATTATTTTTGGGATACTCCTTTCTTGTGAAAATTTTGTGTGGATCAAGTAGTAAATAAATGTGTACCACAGGATGAATTTCATTCCATTCTCACTTTTTGTCATTCTCATTCTTGTGGTGGGCATTTTGGAACAAAAAGAACAACCCATAAGATACTTGAAAGTGGTTTCTATTGGCCTTCTATTTTTAAAAATGCATATCACTTTTGCAAATCATGTGAAAAAAGTTGAAGAATAAGTAATATCACTCATAAGAATCAAATGCCTTTAACAAATATTCTTGTAAGTGAAATTTTTTATGTTTAGTGTATTGACTTTATGGGTCCATTTCCTTCTTCTTTTAAAAATCTTTATATTCTTCTAGCTGTTGATTATGTGTCCAAATGGATTAAGACGAAAGCCACACCAACTAACAATGCTAAGGTTGTTTTAGATTTTATCAAGACTCACATATTTGATAGGTTTGGCATCCTTAAAGCTATTATTAGTGATTGTGGCACTCATTTCTGCAATCATTCCATGAAAGTATTGCCACGCAAATATCATGTGACTCATTGAACTTCCACAGCATATCATCCTCAAACAAATGGCCAAGCTGAAATTTCCAATCGAGAAATCAAGTCCATTTTGGAGAAAACAGTGTAACCTAACCAGCGAGATTAGAGTCTACATCTTGGAGATGCATTTTAGGCTTATAGAACTACTTATAAATCACCTATAGAAATGTCACCTTGTAGAATGATTAATGGGAAAGCATGTCATCTACCGGTGGAGCTTGAACACAAAGCTTTTTGGGCCAATAAACAATGCAACACGGATTATGATGTTGCTAGAATTATAAGAAAACTACAACTACAAGAGTTGGAAGAAATTTGAAATGATGCTTACGAGAATGCAAGGATTTACTAAGAAAAGACTAAGAATCTTCATGACTGAATGCTTATAAGAAAGGAATTTCATATTGGAGACAAAGTCCTTTTTTATCATTCGTGTTTAAAACTTTTTCCTGGAAAATTACGCTCTCGTTGGATTGGACCT
Source organism: Populus ilicifolia (assembly GCA_015708895.1). Classification (NCBI taxonomy): domain Eukaryota; kingdom Viridiplantae; phylum Streptophyta; class Magnoliopsida; order Malpighiales; family Salicaceae; genus Populus; species Populus ilicifolia. The sequence goes on along the minus strand of SRLM01000290.1, from coordinate 130,568 downwards.
TTTGTTGTTTCTAATATTTTTCCTTATGGTGCAGTTGAAATTACAAGTTTAGAAACCAACAAAGTACTTAAGGTCAATGGGCATCATTTGAAACCTTTTTATGAAGGTTGGACAATAGAACTCACTGCTTCTGTAGAGTTAGCTGAACCAATCTGTGAAGAATGAGAATGTCACGTGTCAAACCAATGACATAAAACTAAAGTTCTTACTAAAAGGCAACCCATCACAAAAATAAATCAGATTTGCTTTTTTTTTTCCTTATCTTTTATTTTTTCATATTTTAATTTATTTTTTGTCATTCTCTTTTGTTTCTTTGTTTTTATTTCAACATTAATGACAATGTTATGTTTTAAGTGTGGGGGTATTGGGAGAATTTTGGTTTTTTTATTTTAGTTTTCTTTGTTGTTCTTTTTTTAAAAAAAATTGTGTTTGATCTTTTTAACTCCAATTGATTTTTGAGAATATGAGAATTAATTGAGATAGATGAAGATATAAATCAAATGAAGGAGTATGCATGTAAATTTTAAGATTTAATTGGTTGAGGAATTGACTTTGAGAATATACCATGTCGATTTTATAGTGTTATACCAATGCAAGCTTTTAAGCCTTCAACATTATATTCTTTGAGTGTGCATTCTTTCAATGATATGTATCTCAAAAGCTTGCTTCATCTCTTATTGAGATTATATTCCATTACAAATATACATGAAGATGATAAAGACATTAGGAATTTTAATCACTTGAATTGAAAAGCCAACTTAAAGCATATTATCCTTGGTGAGCCCCTTTTGAGCTTGTTTATCTTTTCTTTACTTTATCCATGTATAAGCCTTAACTTTATATATGTTTTCCTTTTCCCCTAGCCAAGAATTAGTAGAGCATATACTTGTGATATTTCATAGAATTATGGTTGGAAATTATGTGAAAAGAAAAAAGAAGTGATGCTTGATGAAAAAAAGGGCAAAATTACAAAAAAAAAAAAAAAACAATGTTCATTTATGTTCTTAAGATTTTATGTTGAAAAAGCTTGAAATCAAAAGAAGTTAAGCATGGGTGATTAAAGATGAAAATTTTATGTGCTTTGATGGAATATCTTGTTTAAAATATCATTTTTTTTATAATGCTCTTTTTTACCTTTGATTTGAACCTTTTCTTTTACTCTTTTTTACCTCACCTTAACCTTAGCTTCATTACAACCAGAAAATAAGACCTTTTGATTCATGCATTGTTTGTAATATGCTAGTAATGGAGATGAGATTGAAAAGCAAGCTTATGTTAGAACATACTCTTTGATTGAATTTAAGATATTTAAACACATAAACCCTAAACACATGAGTGTTGGAGTGTATATCAATGACAGGACCTATCACTTTAGCATGGCATAGATTTCATTTAAATCCTGATGATTAACTGAATTTTGAAGTTTGCATGTAAACAATTCATGAAAATTTATTTATTTTATCCTTTTTTATTATATTCTTATTTATAATGCTTGTACTCTTAGACATTGATAGGAGATTAAGAGATTCATCATAGTTATTTTCAATTTAATTTTTTTTATCATTTCTCGAGGTGAACAAGAGCTAAGTGTAAGGGTATTTGATGTAACCATATTATTCAATAGTTTCACCTATATTTACCTGATTTTTTATCCATGTTTTATATGTAAAATGCCTTGATATTTTTTTTATGTTTTGAATGCACTTTTGGATGAAAAATACAAAAAGGAGTAAATTGAAGATAATTGACAGATTTGACGTTCAGTTGATGTTTTGTGCAAAGCGTAAGTTCTACAAATCAAAATGAAGTGATTCCAGTGACACTAAAAAGCTAACATCCATACCTTTTTAGAAATGTAATGCAAGGAAAATAAAATGAGAAAGATTATGGAAATCACATCCTTCAAAGTCAAATCTTGCATTTTGCCACTATTGACCTTTGTCCATTCAAAATTAAATATCTAGAGCTATAGAAGTTCAATTGATGCAAATTCAATTTTATTGGATTCCTTGCTCAAAGGCCATAAATGTGCCAAATTTCACCAAAAATAATGTCAGATGATGGAGATATGATTTTTCAAAGATGACAACTGAATTCTGCTAGCAATCAGGTTTCGTGAAGAAATGAATCCAAATTATGTCTCAAAGCCTCTAAACCGTCATCCAAGTTTTTATATCAACAATTTAGTTCCTTTAAGTCAGAGCTTAAAGATTTCATATGAGGCTATTTCTCCTTTTTAGGGAAAATAGTTATTGAAGTACTTAAATGTAAACTATCAACTTAAAGGAGGACTACTTTGTAAATTAGAAACTAAGGTTTCTTAGCATATAAAAAGAGAGAGGGGAGAGGAGGAGGCAGTAGCTAGAAGTTAAGAAACACAAGTTCTCTCCTTTACAAACCCAAAAATCATGCTCTCTTCATTCTTTAAAAGTAGTTGTTCTATAGCTATGCAAGGCTAAGCTCTTTTCTTTGTTGCAAGGACACAACAAACCTTCGAATTTTAAGAACCGTGAGATTTATTCCTCCTTTTATTTTCAGTTTATATTATGAATTATTATGAATGTTTTCTTATGCATATTTTCTATGATTGTTGTTGATAATTGCTTTAACGGAACTCTAAGTTATTATTGTGAACAATTTATTGCTAAGTTTCATATGAAAACCTAAGTTATGATGTATGAACTTGTGAAGCAACTAAGCTTGATACTTGTGGCGGAACTACATTATTAAACTTAGGGAGAACACTCAAATATTTAGTTCTTAGGGCTGCCATTGAACTAAATCATTAATACGGACATTGTGATTGGTTGTTGGTTAGGGTTAGTTATATGGTAGATTCGTTAATTAACCAACTTTAAGAAAAGATAAAAATTCATAATATAAATTGTAGTCTTGTTTCAAGGATCGGTTTTAATTTTCGTTGGTAGATGTGTGCTTGTGACCAAGGTTTGTTTTCTTGATAAATTTTAATTTTAAGTAATTTTGTTTGTTATTTCAATTTCTTCTATATTTTAGATCATCACAAATCAAACCCCCCCTAAATTGCATAACATATATCATAAGAAATCTGAGCAAAATCTTCCTCGTGGGATCAACCCCTTACTTGCTCTATACTATCTTGTGTATTGTGTTTTGAGCTAGGGTAATTAATTTATACAACCGCGACATCACAACAAAATAAAAATACTAGTAGTAGTAGTAGTAATAGTAGTAGTAATAAAGAAAAAGAAGGAAAAGTAGAAGAAAACGATGAGAACTTTGAGATGAAATATTAATGTAAGGATTAAACAATGATAATAACAAATGTCAAGGTTAGAGGTTCCACTAGTGGTATGTCAAACAAGGAAGGAGTATCCCAAAAGAGGTTCCAATTAGATTATAGATTGTTAACATGATTACATTAGTCATCTTATTCGATTAATGCTAATTCTTGTAAACCTCGTCAAACATTCATGATTATAACTTCTATTAACAACAAATCAAGTTCCTTTCATTGCTCAAATGTCGGTTATACCATATAGTATGAATTATGAAAGTGCCAAGCATTTATTGTACCAAGTGTTATACAACATAAATCAAGATTAGTCATTTAACAAGTAAAGTATTACTGAGTGAACCAGATAATAAATACAAAACTTATTAGTATCAAACATTAAAGTCTATATTAAGTTTACATTATACTTATTCTTACATAATTAGTGTAACCTTTTCACCTTGACATAATAAACTTAACTAAACATAATGAAAGAAAGGAAAATAAATAAACAAAATAAGAACATAAATAAGATAAAAGTTAACTAAGTAAATGAAAGGCATAAACTTGATATTAATGAAAGTAAATCATAAATATTACAAAAAATACAAAGAGATAAAGCAAGAACATGATCTTAATCTAAAAACCAAGATATCTAAATACATGGCAAATGCCTTCTTTTATAGGCCAAAATTGGAAATTATTGATTTGATGACTAATTGATAAGTGGATGACCAACTCTTGACTTGGTGACAATTCTTATCTTCTCTTGTCTGCCTAAAACATCATTGATAACGTCAAGATTAAAACCACTTGAAAACATGAAAGTTATAGAAAATTGTCTCAGCTTTCTTGTGTAAAAAATTTAGATCATTTGGACATCTAGAACTCCATTTAGACTTCTAGAACTTCATATATGACCCAAATACTAAATAGTGCTCGGGTTGGAGGAGAGATTCGGACTTCTTTGTTGTTGCTCCAATTTGGACTTGAAAATGACCTTTTTAGATCTTGGGCTCCATATGAAAGTTATATGTCTATGTCTTACCTTTCCATCCATATGAAGTAGACCTAAATCTGAGATCTACAACTCCAGATATAACTTAATTACTAAATAGTGTTCTAGTTTGGACTGCACCGACATCTCTTTTATACGTTAGGCCATCTCTTTGTCCTTTCAATTTCAGTTCTTAAATTCATCAATCAATCTTTTTATTAATATGATAGGCCTACATTTAAAATAAACATTTACAATAAATTAAAGGTATCTCATATTATTAGATATATTATTATAAAGCATGCTTTAGTTAAGGAGTTATTGATACTTCAATTGCAAAAATGATGACATAAAACCTTGATAAAAATGCACCTTTAAGTATTAATCATGCAAATATTAAGCAAGTCTTGATACTTATCTCAATATTGGTAAAATATTTCTCTTGGTTTTTGAGTAAAAGTGGTGACTTGTCCTTTAAAAGAGTTTGTTCCATGAGATAGAAAAAACTCCTTTAAAAATTATTGTTGCATTTCATCTCAAATATGAATGCATCATGGTCTCAAATTTTATAACCATGTTTTAGATTTATCTTTTAATAAAAAAAAAAGAAAAAGCTTTAATCTGATAGTGTTTATGTTATAATTTGAGTCATTATAGGTATTACAGACCTCCTCAACTTCCCTTAAGTGCAAGTATGAATTTTTTTAAATCTAAGCAATGAAAAGAAAGTAAAAGTTTAATAATATCTCGCTTAAAATTAAAATGAGATATATTAGGGTGGCAAACTATACTTGATGATGCACTTGTTTTTGCAGGATTCATCTAGTTTGTAAATGTCCTAACTTGGTTATTCTCATTATTTTATGACTAATTATCTTCTTTTTCTATATTTTCTGAAAATGATGAGGATATCCTACAAAGTCTAACACTTAATATACATTATCACACTCTCATGCACTTGTAGGAATAAAATAAAAGGAAAAAACAAAAAAAAAGAAAAGAAAAGAAACAAAGTTAGATACAAGAAAAATAAATAAATAAATAAATCTTATAATTTATACAAAAATTTATCTCTTTGACAATGATGTCAAAAATTTGACACCACCAAAAAATTGATGTATTCTCCCAAGTGCAGTAGTGTTGAAGTAAAAAATAACCTGGCAAGATCGCGGTTAAACTATTGGTAGTTAATTATATAAATTATAAATAATAGCAGTATAAAAAAATAATATTAGTAATAATAATCATACTACTACTACTAGTAGTAGTAGTAATAGTAATAAGAAGTTGATGAGAACTTTGAGATGAAAGATTAATGTAAGGATTAAACAGTAATAACAATAAATGTCAAGGATAGATTATCATTAATGGTATTTCAAACAAGTATAGTATAAACTCTTATTATTCAACTGGAAACCACACACAAAAGAGGTTTCAATTGGATTATCAAATATTAACATGATTACATAAGTTATCTTCTTCAAAAAATACTAATACCTGTAAATATTGTCAGACATTCATGATTATAACTTATGTTAACAACAAATCAAGTTCCTTTCATAGCACAGATGTAGGTTATACCATATGATTGGGCTATAAAAGTACCAAGTATTTGTTATACCAAGTGTTATACAACATAAATCTAGATTAGTCATTTAACAAGCAAAGTATTAAAGAGTGAACAAGATAATAAATACAAAACATATTAGTATCAAACATTAAAGTCATATTGAGTTTACACTATACTTATTCTTACACCATTAGTGTGACCTTTTCACCTTGATATAATAAACTTAACTAAACATAATAAAAAAGAGAAATATAAATAAACAAGATAAAAACATAAATAAGATAAAAGTTAACCAAGTAAAGAAAAAGAAATGAAAGGTATAAACAAGATATTAATGAAAGTAAAACTTAAGCATTACAAAAATACAAAGAGAGAAAGTTAGATCATGATCTTGATCTGGAAACCAAGATGCCTAAATACATGGTTAATGCCTCCTTTTATAGGCCAAAATTGAAAACTATTGATTTGATGACTAATTGATAAATGGATGGCCAACTCTTTACTTAGTGACAATCCTTATCTTCTATTATTTGAATAAAACATCATTGATAACATTAGAATTTGAACCAAACCTCAATGAAATTTCTCATAAATTGCCTCAACTTTCTAGAAAAAATTGAGGTCATTTGGACTTATAAAACTCAAGATATGGGTTGAACACTGAACATTGTCTAGGCTATAGGATATATTTGGACTTATTTGTTATTGCTACAATTTGGACTTAAAAATGGCCTTTTTAAATCTTGGACTCCCATGAAAATTATAAGCGTATGTCTTATCTTTCCATGTATGTAAAGTAGATCTAAATCCAAATCTACAACTCCAGATATGATCTAATTACCAAACAGTGTTTCAGTTTCGACTACATCAGCATCTTTTTTTAAGTTTGGTCATCTCTTTATCCTTTCAATTTCAATACTTCAGCTCATCAATCAATCCTTTTATTTATTGATAGGCTTGTATTTAAGATGAATATTTACCATAAATTAAAGGTATCTCATATTATTAGATATATTATTATAAAATATGTTTTAGTTAAGGAGTTATTGATACTTCAAGTGCAAAATGATAATATAAAATCTTCATAAAAATACACTTTTAAGTACTAATTAGTAGTTTTTGTGATGATCCAACTTGTTCAATGCTAAAATCAATGGAAATGTTTTTTTGCCTGGTTCTAGATGTTTTTCGCCATATCATTTTATAGATTTATAATTGCATTTCATTCATTAACAAGACATAATTCAGGTAGGATATTGTCAATCAATGTTCTTATAAAATGGATTCTTAATACATGTGCGTATGTTATTATATTTTCATGTTCATAGATTTACATTACATCATATTGACATACTAACAGATACACATTTGAATTCTAGTCTCGCTAACATCATGAGTTCATATAAGTGTGTCAAATAACAAGTTACTCAATTAATACTTTTATTATACTGATCTCATGTAATTTCACAACATGACATCCTCATAAAATGAATACCTTATATGTATACTCACACACATCATATTAACTTGTTAGCACATTCACATCTATGTTCTATTTCAATCTTTCATTACTAGTGTTTACAAAAGAAGTCAAACAACTAATTAAGTGATTAACATGTTTATTCATACATAACTCATATCACTCATTATATATGAATATATAGTTCTTTTCAAAATGTGAGTTGCAAAATGGATTTTTCTATACACCATATTGGTATGATGTCCTCTTATAGCATAAGATAATTTTAAGCATTATATAGGCACTTTAAAGAAACATAATAAAACAATATTAGCATTACATTTTATTTATGGACTAAAACAGCGTAATTTTATCATTTCTCCTTACTTATATAAATGCCACCATTAATAATTTATCAATTACTAAGGTTAATTACAATATACAAACTCGATCATTCATCTTGAATATCATTGGCCGAACTAACATTATTCCCTATTTAAAGCATAGCAATCATAGTTCTTTCATATACTTAGTATATACAAAACCTAGTATATATAAAAATGTATGAACACATCAATTCTTGAAAACTAATTCATGGCTTTCAAATCTGGCTATCCTCTTAGGATGCTATTTGTTGAAGTCAATCATCTATTCATCCTGGTCATACATTTAAGATGCTATTAATCGTATCTAGTCATTTCTTTGTCCTGGTTATTCATTCAGATGCCATTAACTGAAGCTAATCAATAATTTGTCTTGATCATCTATTCATATATGATTAGCTGCAGCTAATCATTTTTTTTCCGGTCATCCTTTTAGGATGCTATTAGCTATAGCTAGTTACTTATTTTTTAGGTTATCCATTCGGATGCCATTAGTTGAAGCTAACCATTCATTTATCCCAATTATGCATTCCAATGCCATTAGCTAAAGCTAATTAATCATCGGTCCTGATTATCCATTCAAATGTTATTAGTCGAAGCTAATCAATGATTTATCCCAGCCATCTATTTAGATGCCATCAGCCGAAACTAATCAATCATTTATCTAGGTATCCATTTGGATGCCATTAGCCGAAGCTAATTATCAATCCATCAAACGTTCTAGAGACGATTTATAAATCACTATAACATGGTAATATCCCTTAAATTAATTATTCAAATGATTCATAACAACTTGGCATTCACGACTACATAATAGCAAAACCTTCATAATGCTCATGTAATGTTCCATAATAGTTTAACATTCAGTAAACACAATAATAGATCCTTTGTAATGTAGAAGCAAACATTCCATACCAATTTAGCATTCAATATCATAATAGCACACCCATTATATTACTCATCTAACCAGTCATTACAATTAATGTTCAATACAGTACAATAATAGATCTTTCATAATGCTCATACAACCATTCATAATAATTACATTCAATAAAATACAGTAGTATATCCTTCATAGTACTTGAACGACTATTCATCACAATTACATTCAATAAAACACAACAATAGATTCTTTATAATGCTCATACCACCATTCATCACAATTACATGTAATAAAATACAATAGAAGATCTTTGTAATGCTTATACAATCATTCATAATTACATGCAATAAAATACAATAGTAGATCCTTTGTAATGCTCATACAACCATTCATCACAATTACTTTCAATAAAATAAAATACAACAATAAAAACTTCATAATCCTCATAAAATGATTTGTCACATTTACATCCAATAAAATAAAATAGTAGATCGTTTGTAATATTTAGACTACAATTCATTAGCAGCCCAAATTCATAATAAACCTATCAACATCTCATAGTTAGTTTAATATTCATCGCAACACAATAATATATCCATCTTAAACAGGTCATTTCTAAACATTAACAATTATGTCATTGTTTGAACATTTAACAACAACCTAATTAACTTTTCATAGTCGTTTTGACAATCATCAAGAATTTAATCAAACACTTTATCATCATTTCTTCATTCATAAAAGATTTAAGAAAATATCATCATAAGTAGATCATTTCTAAACATAAACATCATACAAGAAAAAGGTGGAAACCACCTACCTGCTCCACTTACAAGTTGTCCTTGTCTTAACAATGGTCTAATCCTGATTGTACCACCTAAGACATTAATGGTCACAAATCAGTACATTTGTATCATTGAATCATATTCATCATCATATTTATTTCAAGAGTTCATATGTTCACATTCAAGTGTTCCACATTTTACACCATTATACAATGAAATTTTTACGAGCATTTAAGTCATTTCTACCTGGGAGGCCTATTGTAAAAATTGGTAGTGAAAACTAGTTCATTGCTGGCGTATAATTTTAGCATGAATGCTACTTCTTTTAATTTGCCGTAGATAATTTAATTTCGACAGCGAGTCACAAATTCATTGTATACAATACAACCTCAATAATGACTCACCATTTCATTGTAGAACATAAAATTCAACAGCGAACGTTAATTCTCTGCAAACAACCCAATCTCAGCAATGAATCTTAAATAAACTACAAACAATTCAGCTTCAGCAGCAAATCTCAAATTTGCTTTAGAACACACAATTCAACAAAGAATTGTGAATTATAAATTTGTTACAAACAACACTATTTCTCTAGCAAATCCTAAATTCACTGCAAAACACAATTTGGCAGCAAATGTTAATTTGATATAATTAACTTAATTTTGACGACGAATTACAAATTTACTGCAAAACACATAATTCAGTAGTGAATGTTAAATCACTACTATCAACTCAATTTCAACAATGAATTTCAAATTTGTTGTAGACAATAAAACTTTGGTAGTGAATCCCCACTTTGCTATAGAACACACAATTTGACAATGAATAACAAATTCACTATAGGCAATACAAATTCGGCAACGAATCCTAAATTCATTGCAGAACACGCAATTCAATAACGAATGTTAATTCACTATAATTAACTCAATTTCAACAATCAATTTGAAATTCATTACAGATAATACAACTTTGAAAGTGAATCCCAACTTCACTACTAGACATACAATTTGGTAGATAATTACAAATTTGCTACAAACAATACAACTTCAACAGCAAATCCTAACTTTACTATAGGACACACAATTTTATAGCTAATTCACTGCAACCAACACAATTTTGGCAACAAATTACAAATTCATTGCAGAACACAAGCATTTTTAGTTCCAACACATAATATATCATCAAATCCCAATAGGGTTACATGGTTTTAACATGAACACACTCACATGCATTCTTAATTCCAGCATATAGTATATCATCAAATCCAGCAGAGTTACAAGGTTTTAACATGAACATATACATGCATTCTCAATTCCAGAAAAATATATATCATCAAATCCTAGCAAGTTTTATTGTTTTAACATGAAAACACACATGCATCTTCTCACATAATGCATTCCGTCCAATCCCATTACTGTAGTCGGCCCTCTACCCAGTTTTATTCTTTCCATTTTATTCATTATCTTAAGTTAGATGCTCTAGAAACTAGTCTTATTTCATCCTTGTTGATTGTCCTCTTAGTGTTTTCAATTTCCTTTACAATTAGCCTATAAGGTTTAGGTTAGTTTTTCTTAGGGATCCTTTATCATTTTCAATTCTATGTTTAAAGAAAAAGGAGGCAAAAAGAGACTATAACCTATACCTTTCCAACTCGAAGTAATTTTAGATTGTTTAATAGTATTTCCCCTCTCTCTCTTGTTTTTCCCCTTTTTTTCCTCTCTCGATTCTTTTTTTTTCTATTAGTTTCTTCCCACTCCTTCTAGCCCCCTTTCCTTCCCCCTAAGCAGTTGCTCAGCCTTTATTCACGATCTCAACTCTCTCTCACATGTTCAAGAGGTATTTTTTACTAGTTTTGGTTTGCATTTTTGTTGGGAAGAAGGAGGGAAAGAGAAACATACAACTGAACATGCAACTGCTGCTAGTAGACTTTAGGAAGAGGAATGGTCACCTTCTCTCTCTCTTTTCATTTATACTTCACATAAACTAAGATGGGGTGTTTAGGGTTGGGTTAGTGTTTTTGTCCTCGTTTTGGTTTGTCCAAAATCAGTTTTACCCCTCCCTTTTAGCTCTTTAAGATAGTGTGGTTCGTTTCCTAAACTTTTAATTAGAATATGTCGCTGCTGATTCAGAAATCAACAATGAAAACTGAGTCAGAAATCGATAGTGAAAACTGTATCACTGTCAATTCAGAAATTGGCACAAAAAACTATGTCACTACATGATTGCATCACTGTCGATTCAAAATTTGAAAGCAAAAACTGCATGATTGCGTCACTATCGATTTAAAATCAAAAGTAAAGGATTGTGTCAATGCCGATTCAGAAATTGACAACTAAAAACTTTGTCAATGCTAATTCAAAAATCAACATCGATTGTGGAGTCGTTTTGATTTTACTTCTCACTGTTTTTTTGTGTGTGCTTACAGTCTTGGACTAAAAGATCCCCTTGAGTATAGTTAGCAATGGCTAACTCAAGTTAGAAGCGTTTTACTTTGTTGTCTTGTTTATAGACTTTTGTTAGATAATTTTGCATAGTTAGAGTTGACCTATAAGGATGTTGAGGGAGAACCAGATTTGACTCCATAAAACCAAGAATCCAGGACATGATTTGATTGTCTTTGACTCCCAAGCTACCTTGTTGATTAACACGACCAAAAGATTGATGTCTTCTCTCAAGTGCAGGAGTGTCAAAGTAATAAATAATTCGGCAAAACTAGGGTTGAACCATAAATAAGTTAATTATATAAATTATAAATAACAACAATACAACAACAACAACACAACAACAACAACAACAACAACAAAAAGAATAATAATAATGCAATTTTACCTCATTAATTAATACTTTTATTTATGCGATAGGCCTGCATTTAAGATGAAAATTCACCATAAATTAAAGATATCTTATATTATTAGATATGTTATTATAAAACATATTTTAGTTAAGAATTTATTGATACTTCAAGTGCAAAATGATGATATAAACCTTCAATAAAACATGTTATTATAAAACAGGTTTATTAGATATGTTATTATAAAACATGTTTTAGTTAAGAAGTTATTGATACTTTAAGTGTAAAATGATGATATAAACTTTCAATAAAAATGCACTTTTAAGTACTAATCACACCCCTCAAACAACTTATTACTAGTCCCTAATAATCAAAGTGTTAAAATAGAAAAACAATTTGCAAATTTCACCAAGTAAGGCATTCATCATTCAACTTCCATTAATCGATCCTGACAAATAAACTCTTATTAAATTTATATATATGCTCAATACTTCTTAAATAAGATATTAAGAAACCTTTCTTTTGTGCTCAATATATGAACATATAGTTATAGAGCTTTACTTGGAAGAAAACAAATTTTTTGTTTTAATGTTTAAGGTTAACTTCCTTGGATTTGGATTATTATCTTTCTCCTTTTCTCTCTTTTTTTCTTATTTTTTTAATATACATACATATAACTTAAAACTCCATGCGTCTTTAACCCATGCAACTAGCTTTCAGCTAATGACTCCCGGCTAGTTGGTCTTAGGGCATTAGGTGTTGAGACGCCCCTACTAGCTTAGTAACTCGGGTTACAGATACTGATACATAGATAGTGCAATGTTTGATTTCCTTAAGTTTTTCTCCTCAACTTATATAAAAAACGTTGGACTAATAGCTCCCAAGTTAGTTGACTTTAGGGTATTAGGAGTTAAAACACCCCTTCAAGCTTAATTGTTTAGGTTAGGGAGGATATGAAACCAAACTTATCTATATTTTTATTATCATTATTTTTTTGCATTTTTTTTTGTCAACTACTACCCTCTTCTCCCAGCCAAAACGAGACATTTTCCTCAATGTGCTAACGTATAAAGATAGAGTATAGAAGACATCACCTGAAATAATAAAAATTGACAAACTTGAAACACACTTAAACAAATACAAGAAATAACAAAATACAATAATAAAATTAAAAGACACAAAGATTCATAAATGAAGGCTCAAATCCAATCTAAGCTTTTTACGGTTTTTCTTAGATGACCAATTTATACGACTCATGGAAGGATCAATTATAGGAATGAAAGATTATAGTTGGTCAATCAATTATTCAGCAATAGTAGTAGAGATTATGATTTGTCGTATTGAAGATGCTAGAAATTCCTGTTCCACAACATGATTAAGAAACGACAATAACTTATCATAATAACCATTAACATTTAACAAACATATGAGTTTATGGTGAATGTGCAATTGGGCCAAAAAGAAAATATGAAAGATCTATTCTAATATGCCCACACCACCTGGTAAGGCAATGAAAGCATTAACATGGTTGAACATTACAATCATTCGAGGAGACATTGTGAGACCTATAGTTCCTCTCCAATTGTTCTTCCAATGATGTCCTCTTATGCTAAAGTTTCGGGGATAACCCCCAAAACTTGACTACTTCCTAAAAATACAACTATTCACACACCTCCTATTAAGCCAAGACTGCCTTCCTCATACGCTAAATGAATCTTTTTTTTAGCTAGCACCTAACTAAGATGATTTGCTGATTCTAAAAACTCATTTTCTTTTTCAGGAATAGATCCATCAAAAACATAAATGTTTCTTATGTGATGACCTGAGGAACTTGTCATTTCTACATACTTCTATATTTGTTAAATATATAGGTTCGGTAGAAATAAAAAGAAGGAAAAGAGGATTTTATAAATGAGAAATTATAAAGGCAATTATATCACCTATATATAGGCCACCTGAAGTCTCACAAACACACACACTCTCTTTATATATATATATATATATATATTTATTTTTAAAAAAGCCTATGTATATATAACTAGTTATGATTGTGGCTCACATCTTCCCTTGTTTTTACGTCTAAGAATGGCTTAAATGCCCTCTATGTATCTGGGATAATCTTCCTATCCAGTTTTCTTAAAAACTGGCAAACAAGGTCTTTTTTAGTTCGATTCCCAAGACTATACTAAGCATGTTCTTTATGAAAATGGGTTCATAAGTCATGAATTACACAATGCTTATCTCTAATATGATGAGACTTAAAAGTCAATAAAAAAATTATCTAAAGACCTTCTGTATTTCAAAATAAATTCTATTTTTTGATAATTTTCACAGGTTTTGCGAAATGCATGTGAGTCCTTAAACATGGTGAGTTAGTAAAATCCACTTTGTAAGATTTCTAAAGTCCTTTTTTTACAAGAAATGATCCTCACGTGCCTTAGAGTGATAAAATTTAATGACACTACTTACCTCATTGTTAAGAATGCATCTTCGAAATATTTGATTAGAATAATAATTGAATAAGTAAGGATCATCCCAATAAAAAATTTGCACGTTGCTCAAAAATTTTCTTTTATCTTTGGTACTATAGTGAGCTGGCAAAAATCCTAAAGCAAGAAAATTGATATTTTTAGCAAACTAAGACATTGAACTTAGAGAAAGTAAAGATTTGTTAAGAAAGTAATCATCAATCGGTGTGATATCGAATGTCGAATCTATTGTCACTCTTGACAAAAGATCCACATCAATATTTTTCTATTTGGTCATGGCATGAGAAAATTGGAGTGATGGTGGAGAATCATTTTTTTCTTTGCAGTGTTGAAATTCAACCATTTCCTTACCCTCAGAGATTGACTCGTCATCTTTCTCACAAGGTTTAAAAGTAGATTTTTTAATAACCTTACCACTTCAAAGAGTGATGATAGATTTGATTTAATCATGTGTTGAATTCCAAAACTACTTGTATTTACATTGTATTGCCCCTTAGAATTTTGTTGTGGTTGATTACCTTTCTTTTAAAAACTTTGTATTTACATTGTATTGTCCTTTAGGATTTTATTGTAATTAAGATGGAAACTTACCTTTCTCTTGAAAACTAAAAGCATATGTGAATTTTGCAAGAGTATTTTTAAAATTTGTTATGCTTTGAACAAGTTAAGTATTGATTGTCTCTTGCTTTTCAATGAATGCATACAAAGTTTCCTTAAAAACTTTTCTAGGAGGTGGAGCATAATGAGATACATATCCATAAGAATTTTAGAAATTACGGTATGCTTGAAACAATGGTTATGAAGTTTATGCATTGTCACTCTTCCAACTAAAATGTGGGTGATTTCTCCAACCAGGGTTGTATGTTTACAAGTATGGATTGTGATTGGGCCTTTGAAAACTGTTTAAAGTATATGCTTATTTATAGAGACATTTCTTAAAAAAAGACAGGGTTGGACAATCATTAGTTGAGTGTTCATTTGTTTCATAGATTTCAAACGAAATGTGCTGAATAAATTTTAATTAACCACTCTTTTTCAATTATAGTGCTTGACTTTTCTAGCTAAAGATGCAAATTGGGCTTGAAGGTCATGATCTTTCCTAAGGTTATACATACATCCATTACATGTATGAGGTTAGATTTTACCTAGAGTCTCACATGTGCCTATAGTATCCTAATTTTGAGCATTTTCAACTAATAAGTCTAAGTACTCCATTGCTTCATTAAGGTCTTTATTTTTAAAAGTTTCATTGCATATCAATTCAACCACTTGCCTATGTTTAGGTGTTAAGCCTTCATAAAAATATGAAACCAATCTCTATTTTTTAAAACCATGATAAGGGCAAGTATTAAGCAAGTCTCGATATCTATCCCAACATTGATAAAATGCTTCTCCTTATTTTTAAGTGAAAATGATGATTTGTCTTTTAAAAGAGTTTATTCTATGAGAAGGGAAAAACTTCTTTAAAAACTGTTGTTGTATTTCATCCCAAGCACGAATGGATCCTAGTCTTAAATTTTATAGTCATGTTATAGTTTCATCTTTTAATGAAAAAAAAAGGTTTAATCTAATGGTGTTCATGCTACAATTTGAGTCATTATAGGTGTTATAAACCTCCTGAAATTCTCTTAAATACAAGTATGAATTTTCTATGTCTAATCCATGAAAAGAATGTAAACGTTAAATAATACCTAGCTTAAAATTGAAATGAGATACATCAGGAGGAAAAACTATACATAATGATTCACTTGTTCTTGTGAGATTTAGGTGGTCTCTAAGTGTTCTAGTATAGTTATTCTCATTATTCTCATTATAAAGCGATTAATTATCTTCTTCGACCATATTTTCTAAAAATAATAAGGATACCCTACAAAGTCTATCACTTAATGTACATGATCACACTCTCATGTATGTGTAGAAATATAATAAAAGGAAGAGGAAAACAAAAGAGAAAGAAACAAAAGAAAAGAAATAAAATTATACACAAGAAAACTGAAAAGACTAAATAAAATAAATACTATAATTTGTATAAGAACTTAACTCCCTGGTAACGACGCCAAAAACTTAACATGACCAAAAGATTGATGTCTTCTCCCAAGTGTAAGAGTGTCAAAGTAATAAATAACCCAGCAAGACTGAGATCGTACTACAGGGAGGTTAATTGTATAAATTATAGACAATAATAATGCAACAACAACAATAAAAATAACAAGAATAGTAATAGTAATATTAATACTAATACTAAAAATAGTAGTAATAGTAGTAGAAGAAGAAAAAGAAAAAGAAGAAAAAGTTGATAAGAACTTTGAGATAGAAGATCAATATAAGAATTAAACAATAATAACAATAAATGTCAAGGTTAGAAGATCCACTAATGGTATATCAAACAAGTATAGTATAATCTCTTATTATTCAATTAGAAACCACACACAAAGAAGGTTCCAATCAGATTATAAATTGTTAACATGATTACATTTGTTATCTTATTTGATTAATGCTAATACTTGTAAATATTGTCAGGCATTCATCATTATAATTTATATGAACAACAAATCAAGTTTCTTTCATAGTACAGATGTCAGTTATCCCATACAGTTTGTGCTATGATAGTGTCAAGCATTTGATATACCAAGTGTTATATAACATAAATCTAAATTAGTCATTTAACAAGCAAAGTATTAAAGAGTGAATAAGATAACAAATATAAAACATATTAGCATCAAACATTAAAGTCTATATTAAGTTTACATTATACTTATTCTTACATAATTAGTGTAACCTTTTCACCTTGACATAAAAACTTAACTAAACATAATGAAAGAAAAAAAAATAAATAAATAAAATAAGAACATAAATAAGATAAAAGTTAACTAAGTAAAGGAAAGGAATTGAAAAACATAAACAAGATATTAATGAAAATAAAACTTAAGCATTACAAAAATACAAAAAGAGAAAGCAAAAACAAGACCTTGATCTAAATACCAAGATGCCTAAATGCATGGCAAATTCCTTCTTTTATATGTCAAAATTAGGAACTATTGATTTGATGACTAACTGATGAGTGGGTAGCCAACTCTTGACTTGATGACAATCTTTATCTTCTTTTGTCTGCCCAAAACATCATTGATAACGTCAGAATTGAAACTAATTAAAAACATGAAAGTTGTAGGAAATTGTTTAGCTTTCCAAGGAAAAAAAATAGAGGTCTTTGGACTTTTAAAACTTCAGATATGGGTCAAACACTAGATAGTATTCAAGCTGCAGGATATATTCAAACTTTTTTGTTATTACTATAATTTTAACTTGAAAATGGCTTTTTAAAACAGACCTCCACTTGAAAGTTATAGGCCTATGTCTTACCTTTCCATCCAGGTAAAGTAGACCTAAATTCGAGATCCAGAATTCTATATATGACCTAATTACCAAACAGTGTTCTAGTTTGTACTCCACCAGCATCTCTTTTTTAAGTTTGGCCATCTCTTTGTCCTTTCAATTTCAATTATTAAACTCGTCAATCAATACTTTTATTTATGTGATAGGCATGTATTTAAAATAAACATGTACCTCTAATTAAAGGTACATTATATTATTAGATATGTTATTATAAAAATGCATTTTTAAGTAGTAATCAGTAGTCAAGTTTAGGGGTCGTCCCCAAAGCTTTATCATGTTGATGTCTTCATTGCCTTATTAGGTGGTCTAGGCATATTGAAAGAGATCTTTTCTATTTTCTCTTGGGTCCAACTGCATATTCACCATAAACCTATAGGTTTGTTAAATGTTAATGGTTATTATGATAAGTTGTTGTTGTTTCTTGATCATACTATGGAACATGAATTTCTAGCATCTTCGGTACGACAAATCATAATCTCTGCTACTACTACTAAATAATTAATTGATCAATTATAATTTTTCATTTGTGTAATCGATCCCTTCATGAGTCATATAAATTGATCATCTAAGAAAAGCAGTAAAAAACTTAGATTGGATTTGAGCCTTTATTTTTAAATCTCAATGTCTTTTGGTTTTACTATTATGTTTTATTGTTTCCTATATTTGTTTAAGTGTGTTTCATGTTTGTTAGTATTTGTTATTTCAGGTGATGTTTTCTATACTCTATCTTTTTATCATAGGACATTGAGGACAATGTTTCATTTTGGTTAGGGGAAAAGGATAGTAGTTGACAAAAAAAATTAACTAATTGTGTTTTTGATTTCATAAAGGATATGTAAAATTATTGTTACTAGGATGATAGAGTAAAGAAACTATTTTATTAAAGTGACTCTTGATACGTATTTTAGTAACCATTTTTAACAAGGTCTATCATAATACTTCTTGAAATGTTTTAGTTTACAAACTCTTGCATTATTATTACTTAATTATGCTCATATACTCATTTAACATATATTCTTAAACCTTAATTGTCACACATATTTTAACATATGATTATGGGTTCATATTGGATTAGTACATTATTTATATTATTTAATTAAAGGTAACAACTAAAGGAAAGAGATAATATATAATTTGAACAAAAAAACAAAAACAAAAAAAAATAATGATAATAAAAATATAGATAAGTTTGGTTTTGTAACCCCCCTAACCTAAGAAATTAAGCACGAAGGAGTGTTTTAACACCTAATACCCTAAAGTTAACTAATATTGGAGCTATTGGCTTAATGCTTTTTACATGGATTAAGGAGAAAAGTTTAAGGAAATCAAACATTGCACTATCTACGTATTAGTATCTATAACCCGAGTTACTAAACTTGTAGGGGTGTCTCAACACCTAATGCCCTAAAATCAACTGGTTTGGGAATCATTAGCCAAAAGCTCATTAAATGGGTTAAAAATGCATTATGTTTTAAGTTACATGTATATATATTTAAAAAAAAATCTCAACTCAAGGATGTTAACCTTAAATATTAGAACAAAAAATTTTATTTTCTTCCAAGTAAAGCCTCATAACTATGTGTTAATATATTGAGCATAAAAAAAGATTTATTAATATTTATTTAAGAGGTATTGAGCAAATCTATATAAATTTAATGAGAGTTTGTTTATATAAATAGATTAATGGAAGTTGAATGATAAATACCTTGCTTTGAGGAATTCACAAATTGTTTTTCTATTTTAACACTTTAATAACTAGGAACTAGTAATAAGCTGGTTAGAAGGTGTGACTAGTACTTAAAAGTGTATTTTTATTAAGGTTTTATGTCATCATTTTGCACTTGAAGTTTCAATAACTCTTTAACTAAAACATGTTTTATAATAACATATCTAATAATATAACATATCTTTAATTTGTAGTAAATGTTCATTTTAAATGCAGGCCTATCACATAAATAAAAGGATTGATTGATAAGTTTAAAAAATAAAATTGAAAGGACAAAGAGATGACCAAACTTAGAAAAGAGATGCTGATGTAGTTCAAACCAAAATACTATTTGGTAATTAGGTCATATATGGAGTTGTAGTTTTTGAATTTAGGTCTACTTTATATGGATGGAAAGGTAAGTGATTAGTACTCAAAAGTACATTTTTATCATGGTTTTATATCATCATTTTGCATTTAAAGTATCAATAACTCCTTAACTAAAATATGTTTTATAATAATCTATCTAATAATATAAGATAAATTTAATTTATGGTAAATTTCCATTTTAAATGCAAGCCTATCACATAAATGAAAGGATTGATTGATGACTTTAAGAACTTCAATTGCAAAGGCAAAGAGATGATCAAACTTAGAAAAGAGATGTCGGTGCAATTCAAACCGGAACACTATTTGGTAATTGGGTCATATGTGGAGCTATAGATCTCAGATTTAGGTCTACTTTATATGGATGGAAAGGTAAGACATAGGCCTACAACTTTCATAGGAGACCAAGATCTAAAAAGGCCATTTTCAAGTCCAAATTATTGCAACAACAAAGAAGCCCGAATCTGTCCTCCAGTCCGAGCACTGTTCAGTATTTTGGCCATATCTGGAGTTCTAGAAGTAGAAATGAGCTGAATTGTTTACACAGGAAAGCTGAGACAATTTCCTAGAACTTTCATGTTTTCAAGTGGCTCTAATTTTGACGTCATCAATGACGTTTTGGGCAGACAAGAGAAGATAAGGATTGTCACCAAGTCAAGGGTTGGCCATCTACTCATCAATTAGTCATCAAATCAATAGTTCTCAATTTTGGCCTATAAAAGGAGGCATTTGCCATGTATTTAGGCATCTTGGTGTCCAGATCAAAATCATGCTCTTGTTTTCTCTCTTTGTATTCTTTATGTTTTTGTTTTCATTAATATCAAGTTTATGCCTTTCATTTCCTTTCCTTTACTTTGTTAACTCTTATCTTATTTATGTTTTTATTTTGTTTATCCATTTTTCTTTCTTCCATTATGTCTAGCTAAGTTAATTATGTCAAGGTGAAAAGGTTACACTAATGGTGTAAGAATAAGTATGGTATAAACTTAATATGGACTTTAATGTTTAATACTAACATGTTTTATATTTGTTATCTTGTTCACTCTTTAATACTTTGCTTGTTAAATGACTAATCTTGATTTATGTTGTATAACAATTGGTACAACAAATGCTTGGCACTTTCATAGCTTATACTGTATGGTATAACCGACACCTGAGCTATGAAAGGAACTTGATTTGTTGTTAACTAAGTTATAATCATGAATGCTTGACGAAATTTACAAGTATTAGCATTAATTGAATAAGATGACTAATGTAATTATGTTAACAATTTTATAATCTGATTGGAACCTCCTTTATGTATGGTTTCCAATTGAACAATAAGAGTTTATACTATACTTGTTTGACATACTATTAGTGGAATCTCTAACCTTGACATTTGTTATTATCATTGTTAATCCTTACTTTAATATCTCATCATCATCATCTTTTTCTTCTCTTTCTTCATTACTACTACTACTACTACGACTACGACTACGACTACGACTACGACTACGACTACGACTACTATTATTATCATCATTGTTGTTGTTGTTGTTGTTGTTGTTGTTGTTGTTGTTATTGTTATTGTTGTTATTGTTATTATTGTTATTGTTGTATTGTTGTTATTTATAATTTGTACAATATCCTCCCTGTAATTCAACCCCGGTCTTGCCGAGTTATTTATTACTTCGACACTTTTGCACTTGGGAGAAGACATCAATCTTTTTGTCGTGTCAGTAAGACATAGGCCTATAACTTTCATGGGGTCCAAGATTTAAAAAGTCTATTTTCAAGTCTAAATTGTAGTAACAACGAAATAGTTAAAATCTATCATGTAGTCGAAATATTATTCAGTGTTTGGCCATATCTAGAGTTCTAGAAGTCCAAATAACCTCAATTTTTTTTCTTGAAAAGCTGAAACAATTTCCTAGAACTTTCATGTTTTGAAGTGATTTTAATTTTAAAGTTATCAATGATGTTTTGAGTAGACAAGAAAAAATAAGGATCGTCACCAGTTAAGAGTTGGTTACCCACTTATCAATTAGTCATCAAATCAATAGTTTCTAATTTTTACCTAAAAAAGTAAGAATTAGCCATGCATTTAGACATCTTGGTTTCTAGATCAAGATCATGATCTTACTTTCTCTCTTTGTTTTTTTTTTAATGCTTAAGTTTTTCTTTCATTAATATCTTGTTTATACCTTTCATTTCCTTTCATTTACTTAGTTAATTTTTATCTTATTTTGTTTAGTTAAGTTTATTTGTCAAGGTGAAAATGTTACACCAATGGTATAAGAAAAGGTATAATATAAACTCAATATGAACCTTAATATTTGATACTAACATGTTTTGTATTTGTTATCTTGTTCATTTTTAATACTTTGCTTGTTTGATGGTTAATCTAGATTTATGTTGTATAACACTTGGGACAACAAATACTTGACACTTTTATAGCCTATACATACTATATGGTATAACCGACACCTAAGTTATGAAAGGAACTTGATTGGTTGTTAACATAAGTTATAATCATGAATGACTGACAACATTTATAAGTATTAGTATTAATCGAATAAGATAACTAATGTAATCATGTTAACAATTTATAATCTGATTGGAACCTCTTTTGTGTGTGGTTTTCAATTGAATAATAAGAGTTTATACCATACTTGTTTGACATACCATTAGTGGATCCTCTAACCTTGATATTTATTGTTATCATTATTTAATCCTTACGTTAAACTTTCATCTCAAAGTTCTCATCAACTTTTTCTTTTTCTTTTTCTTCTTCTTTTTCTTTATTACTACTACTACTACTACTACTAGTAGTATTATTACTATTACTATTAGTATTAGCATTATTAGTATGACTATTATTGTTGTTGTTGTTATATTATTATTGTTTATAATTTATAGAATTAACCTCCCTATGGTTCAACCCTAGTCTTACTGAGTTATTTATTACTTCTCTTGAACATGGAGTGGGAGATGTACACACAGTTGGATCCCAGCTAACTCCTGAATACCTCTTATCAGTACAAAAATATTTGCACCTAGTCCCTTCTGGAAACGTCCGCAAGGATCAGAACAAGAGGAGACTCTCAGCAGTGGCTACTACATCATCTGTATAACTCATATTTTTGGACTCATTTCCCAAATTGAAAGTCTGTTATCGACAACATCAAAAATGTCTAGCTGCGACTCTCTCCGATTTTGTTCGTGGAACTCCTGTTCATCAGATTGTCAATGTGCTTCTTAACATGATGTTCACAAAGATTAGTAGTGGAAGTCAATCGTTAACTATTCTTAATTAATTCTGGAAGTAGTAGTTCATCTGGAACTGGAAATGATGATTCTTCTCCGACCTAAATTACCGGCCTGGGATATCTTGTGATACGTGTGACACAATTAAAGAACCAATTTGTATAGTGTGTTGCAATAAAGGTGTCTGTTTGCAATGAAGAGCTGTGGGATGAACGCAGTCAGTTTTACTGCTGAGCCATGGATGAGAAGGGTGATAGTGAATAGGGAGAGGTGCATTCGAGGTGTTCCTTAATTCCAGGAATTCATTCATTTCTCATTTCATATTCTGCCTTTTTCATGCAGACTGTTACACGTTTATATATTGCCTAGTATTGGATTCCCCTTCTTGTAATAGAATGAGGGAACCTTAATAAAATGGTGCGTATTGGACTCATCTAAACGATGAGTTTTAAAGATAGAGTCAAACGATGCGTTTAAAGGAAATTGATATAGTAACTTAATTTGAATTAAAGCCGCCATTATCTTCTTCAGCTTGTAACAATTGCTCCTCTTCAAAACCAACCTTGTCCTCATGGTTGAATTTTGGAAATCGGAGCTTCAATTCTTCATTGAACTCCCAAGTTGCATCTGCAGGTGGCAACCCTTCCCATTGAATGAGAACTTGCGTGATCGCCCTGTTGTTGTGCCGAATCATTCGTCTGTCCAAAATAGCCTGGGGTTGCAAAGCTGGTCCTTGACCCATAATAGGAAGAGAATGTTGTACCACCAGATTACCCACATATTTCTTGAGTTGGGAGACATGGAATACTGGGTGAATCATGGATGAAGATGACAGATCGAGCTTGTATGCCACCGCACCCACCTTGGCGACTACCTAGTATGGCCCATAATATTTAGTTGTTAATTTTTGAGATGCTCTGAATGATGTTGATTGTTGTCTGTATGGTTGAAGTTTGAGATAAACATAATCTTGAATCTCAAAACTTCAGTCACTTCTTTTCTTGTTTGCAATCTAGTCATCCTGTTCTGCGCGAGTTGAAGATGTGTCCTGACTCATTGAATCACTTCTTCTTTAGTTGTTAAATATTCGTCCACAGAAGCCACTGCTGAATCCATAGGAAAGTAGGGAATGTATATAGGAGGGGGAAACCTATATAACACTTTATAGGGTGTCATCTTGGTGGCTAAATGATAGTTGGTATTATACCACCATTCAGCTAAAGACAACTACCTTGCCCACTAATTTGGACGATCCCCTGTCATGCACCGTAGATAATGTTCGATGCATTTATTAACCACTTCGATCTGGCCATCAATTTGTGGGTGATATGTTGTAGAATGATGAAGGTTAACTCTTTGGTTGCTGAATAATTCTTTTTAGAACCTGCTAAGAAACACTGGGTCTCTGTCACGAGTAATTGTAGCAGGTGTTCCATGAGGTTTTTAGATACTATCCATAAATGCTCTGGCAATTGTAGGTGCCATATAGGGATGGCTGAGTGCCACACAATGAGCATACTTACTAAAACGATCCACTATGACCATGATAATATCCTTTCCCTCTGATTTGGGTTTACGCCTTCCACGAAGTCCATGCTAATATCAATGAATGGAGCAATAGGAATAGGCAGGGGCTGGAGAAGTCCAGGACTGGCCACATTCTCATGCTTGTTCCTCTAACAAACATGACATTCACGCACATGCTGCCTAACGTGCTTCTGTTGCCCTTTCCAGTAGAATAAATTGCTTAATGTCTTAGACATCACTGTCATTCCTGAATGGCCTCCTAAGGCTGAGTTGTGAAACAAGGAGATGATCTGACTTCTCAATGCCATGTTATTACCAACTACCACCCTTTCTTTTCTGTTCAAATGGTCATGAACCCAATTATAGTGTGGATGAGAATCCGCTGAACATTGTAGGTCCGTGAGAATTGTCTGAATGATTGGATCAGTATCATAAGAACTTCTAATCTCCTCCATTAAGCTTGTAGAGATAGTGGAAGTAGTTAGTGCAAATAATTCTTGACTAGTAATCCTGAATAATGCATCAGCCAATACATTTTCTCGTCCTTGTTTGTATTCAATGTCATAGTCATACCCCAGTAGTTTGACCATCCATAGATGTTGAGCTGGGGTAGTCATTTTTTGATGAAGAAGATATTTAAGGCTGATGTGGTCAGTACGGATATGGAAGTGTCTGCCCCACAAGTAATACTTCCACTCAGCAACCGCATGTAAAATATCAAGCATTTCTCTTTCATAAACGGAAAGAGTTTATTGTTTGAGACCCAATGATTTGCTAATGAAAACAATGGGGTGGCATTCTTGTAACAAAATTGCTCTTATACCTGTTAAGGAAGCATCTGTCTCTACCACAAATGTCTTTGTGAAGTCGGGGAGTGCCAAAACAGGAGCACTAGTCATCAAGACCTTCAATTGGTTGAATGCTTTAGAAGCTTCCTCATTCCACCCTTTAGCCTCTTTCCCGAGCAGCAGTGTTAATGGTTTACTGATGCTTCCATACCCTTTAACAAACCTGCGATAGTAACTCGTCAGTCCCAAAAAACCCCTCAACTATTTCAAACTTTGAGGTATCGGCCAATCCACAATTGCTAGTATCTTGAGAGGGTCTGTTGCCACGTCATGATCAGTAATGATGTGTCCCAAGTATTCCACCTGTGTGTGACAGAAAAAATATTAGGTAGCTCTGGCCACCAGCTGATTAGCTCTTAATAGTTCCAGAACCATCTCCAGGTGCTCATAATGGTCAATTAAGGTCTGACTATAGACTAGGATGTCATCAAATGTTTCCTGAAAATTTCATTCATAGGCTTTAAAAGGTGACTGGAGCATTGGTTAACCCGAAAGGCATAACCAAGAATTCATAATGGCCACTGTGAGTACGAAATGTAGTCTTTAATTCTTGTCCAGCAGTGTGGTAACCAGATTTAAGGTTGATCTTGGAGAAAATAGTAGCTCCTACCAATTCTTCCAGCAATTCCTCAATCATGGGAATAGGATATTTGTACTTGATTGTGAGTTGAATCTTTTTTCCTCACCCAAATGACTGGAGACGCGAAAGGACTGTTGCTAGTCCTAATAATTCCAGTGTCCAACATTTCTCTCACCATCCTCTCTGGACTATCCTTCTGTAGCCCCGAATATCTATAAGGTCTAAGATTCACTGCTTCACTTCCTGCCTTGAATGGAATCTTGTAGTCATGATCTCTCACGGGTGGCAATCCTTTAGGTTCCGGGAACACATCCTGGTGGGACTGTAGTAGGCTTTGTAGGAATGCATCTATAATGCCCTGAAACTGTGGTTTGTGGAACTTGGAATCTTCTTCTAATTCTATGAACTGTAGGCTACAAAATAGATAATGCTCCCCTAGCTGGTGATCCTTGACTAGAGCACTTAACTGTTTGAGTTTAATTCTTTCAAAATTGGGTGGATTTTCTCCTTTCAACAACACCCTCTGTCCTTGCCAGTCAAAGGACATCCAAAGATGTTTTTAATTGCATAGCATGTCTCCCAATAGAGAAAGCCATTGAATTCCTAATACCATCTCACAATTGCTCAAGTCAATGATAAAAACATTCGTTTGGAAACTTATCCCTTGCATCTTCCATCTGAGGCCCTTACACATGAATTTATGGACCATCTTATCTCCATTAGCAGCATGAATCATCATTTGTGTGATGGGAGTTAACTGATACTGCAACTTACTAACTACTGTTGTGTTTAAAAAATTATGGGTGCTACCTGAATCAATAAGAATGCATACAGTAGTTTTGTCCATTTTTCCATTGACTTTCATTGTATTTAGACCCACAGTTCCCTCCAATACATCCAAAGAAAAGTGAGGTGTGACCTCTCTGCTAATGACTTCTTCTGCAACCTCCTCCTCTTGTAACCCCTCTTCCTCCTCTATTACACTGAGTGAGTACACCTTTTTATTGCGACACCTATGCCCTGGCACAAACTTTTCATCACACCAGAAGCACAGACCCTTCAACCTTCGATCCTCAAACTCTTGTTTTCTGATAAATTTGGTAGGGTTACTGGGGTTTGAATAGGTACTTTTAGTAGGATTAGTTGTCCATTAGGTTGGTTGTGATTTTGACAGATTTGTATAAAAGTTCGCAGGGTTCTTTGTGGTTTGTAATGGAAAGATGGGAGAATTATTAACAATAGGATTAGTGCACATGCTAGTAGCCTTTCGCACGTAGCTGGGAGATTTTCTGTGAGTGAGTGTGTTAGCTTGCAATCTGGCTAAATTGTACGCATGTTTAAAGGTTTTCGGTTCAAACATCTTGACAGTGTTTTTTATTTCCAATTCCATGGCCCCTAAGAATATTACGAATGCCTGTTTCTCATTAATGTCAGCCTTATTCCATAATATATCAAAAGCTTGGATATATTCTTCTAAATCTCCACTCTGCCTTAGTTCCATCAATTCCTCTAAATGATCTTGTCTCTCTCCAAACCGATAACAAATAGCTTCAACATACTCTTCCCAGGATGTTTTTTGATCTCCTAGACTCCAAAGGAAGTTTTGATGCTAGTGTAAGGCTACTCCATCTAGGTAATAAGAAGCTATTGCTAATTTTTCAGAATCAGCCACTTCTTTAATTTCGATATATTGAGTACATTTGAACAGTATAAGTACTTCCCCCCCATTGAAAGTTGGAAAGAAATGTTTGGGTTTGTGTACCTTGTTTGCAACTCTGTCTTCTCTTAGTTCCTTGTTTCTTATATCAACTCTGTCTGGCTGCAGAGGTGGTCTTTACCTGCTACTGCTTGAGCTACAAGAACCTGGGAAATCTTATGCAGAGTAAACTCTAGTTGTTGTGCCATGGCGCCCATCATATTCCTAATGTCATGAATCTGACCACCTTGATTCTCGATGGTTTGATCTAACTTTAGCGACTGCCCCATTAACATGTCGACTAACAATTCATACTTCTGACTATAGTCCTGCGACACTACTGCAATGGAGTCCTCAATGCGTTTAAGATCTGTTGCTCTTGTCTCTGGAGGCATGGTGGAAATCTGTGGATCTTTAGCTCTGATACCAGTTGATACGTGTGACACAATTAAAGAACCAATTTGTATAGTGTGTTGCAATAGAGGCGTCTGTTTGCAATGAAGAGCTGTGGGATGAACGCAGTCAGTTTTACTGCTGAGCCACGGATGAGAAGGGTGATAGTGATTAGGGAGAGGTGCATTCGGGGTGTTCTTTAATTCCAGGAATTCATTCATTTCTCATTGTATATTCTGCTTTTTTCATGCAGACTGTTACACGTTTATATGTTGCTTGGTATTGGATTCTCCTTCTTGTAATAGAATGAGGGGACCTTAATAAAACGGTACGTATTGGACTCATCTAAACGATGAGTTTTAAAGACAGTCAAAAGATACGTTTAAAGGAAATTGATACAGTAACTTAATTTGAATTAAAGCCGCCACGATCTTCTTCAGCTTGTAACATCTTGGAAGCTGTTCCTTTTGTAGTTGATGCTGCATTTACTGCCTGTGCTCATGGAAGACTTTCTCCCCTTGAACTGGCTACAGTTTGGTATATGACTGTCTGATTTCATTTGTATAAGCAGGGGCATAAAGGGAACCTGAAATTTGTAGAGCTGATGTTCCAAAATCTTATACTTGAGAAACTGGAAGTTGCCGGCAACACTTACCCATATTGCCCTAGATTTTATCAATTGACACCTATTTATGTGAGCTGATAACAAAAGCAACCAAAAACGGTAGAGTTATTTGATAGCGTTTGTTGATAGATGACCCCTTTATGATAAAAGTAGGTTATTTTCTATTGTAGTCTTGGCCAATTGCTTGATGTTTTAACTTCAAAAATTTTTAATTCTCAGGCCTTAAAGATTTAGCTGATTTTCTCCCTGCATCTTTGGCAACTATTGTGAGCTGCTTCTTGGCTGAAGTAAGTCGTGGAGTGCGGAAACCAGTATTTATGAATGGTACAGATTGGCCCAGTCCTGCTGCAAATTTGTCCAATGTTAGGGAAAATATTAGCTGCTACTGGTGTTGATGTCCCAAGCCTTGCTGCAGGTTTGTTTTTGCTATTATTTCCGAGTGCATGTTTTGCAATAATAACATCAGGGAGCTGCCTTGCTAGGCAAGAAAAGAAAGGGCGAGGGAAGGAAAAGCATTTTAACCTACCACAAAATGTGCTTGGCGTGAAAAGATAATTCGATGTAGTGGCTTCCAAAGCATTATACTACACCTCGTAACTTATATTACTAGCTCAGCTATCCTATTTCTTTGCTCTCCATGTGCCGAGTGCACTTTCTATTTTATACCGTTATTAGTTGGTGTAGAAACAAGGTTATGCAATTAAACTGCTGCAAGATCTTTCCTATAAGCAATCTTCTAGAAACGGTTTCTTAAATATTTTACGACCTGTCATTCCAACAGGTGTGAGCTCTCTGGCTACACTTCCGATTCCCCTGGCTGCTTTTGTTAGCCTCACCGTAACCTACAAAATTGACGAAGCCTCATAACGATTTCTCAATTTGGATGGTCCAGCCCTGGAATTCCTTGCAGCCGGTTGTCCTTGGCCTTGCATACCAATTGTGGCATCACTGTGGACCCAAAAGACGAAGCAATAGTTTGACTTCCTTGTGTTTTCTGCATCCCATCCCGTACTGTCTTCCTTCAGAATAATGATGCAGTATTTCAACTTAAACGTTGCTTCTCTGTAACTCTTGGTCAGAATGCCACAGCCATCTCAAGCAATGGCGGTGTTGGAGCTCTTCTTGGCCATGGGTTTGGTTCCCATTTTAGTGGGAGAATATCCCCAGTTGCTCCAACAATTCTCTATCTTCGTGTTTACCGAAGCATTCGGGATATTGCATCGATAACAGAAGACATTATTTCACTCATGATGCTTTCTGTAAGAGAAATATCATGCACTGCGCTACCTAGAGAAGTTGAAGAGATCAAAAAATGGACTGAGATGTGGACAGTTTTCACTCCCTGCAGCAATGACTTGAGTGAAACTTGCAGCTTCACTTGGGGCCTCTTTAATACGGTTATCTGGTGGTTTAGGTTTGGTTGAGGCATTATTTAAAGAAACATTGCCGTCTTGGCTGATAGCTGTTCACTGGTCCGAGCAGGAAGAAGGTTCTGTTGGGAAAACTTGGAATAACCGGACATCAATTTACCCGGATCAATGCAGCGGAATACAATTCACAATTCACAAGTCTCAATTCTTTTTCTTTTTATGCAGTAAAATAGAATCAAACAATGATCAAATATAATGCAAATAATCATAAAATCAACACCAAGATTTTTAACGTGGAAAACCCGATGCAGGAAAAATTACGGGACCGTAGTCCACCTAAAAACTTCCACTATTAACAAATAATGGGTTCATAATCATTCTTTCTCAGATTCAACTAAGGGATACAACATATATATCATCAAGAACAACTTATTCTTGGATTACAACAAGATTAAAGGAGAATTATTTAAGAAAAACTCACAAAACTGACAGCTCCGTTTTTTGTCAAAACAGCTAGCTTCCACACCACCAATCTTCAATCCAACCGTTCAGAATGAATATCAACGTGTCTAGAAGCTGCTGTCAAAATCTCAGCCCGATCCAACGGTGAACGAGCTAGAAATCAAAGGAAGAATGCAGGTTACTCTGCTGCCTCTTCTTCTCCTTTTCTCTCTTAATTTTCTTCTCCTCTCTTCTATTTTCTAATTAGCCGCTACAGTACCCAAACTTTAAATTTTAAAGGGTCAGCTGCTTCTCTTCTCAATAAAAGTGGTGGTCCCACCATCACATGGTACGGGACCACACACAACAAATCTCCCCCTCACGCACCATGTGAGGAATTCGCCATACCAGCGATCAATATGTAAGTTTTAATTTATGAAGCTCTGACAAGCCTACTTCCTTTCTGCAAAACTTAAACTTCTCTCTCAGTAGAGGTTTGGTCATCATGTCAGACACATTGTCAT
Organism: Populus ilicifolia; assembly: GCA_015708895.1. Lineage (NCBI taxonomy): Eukaryota > Viridiplantae > Streptophyta > Magnoliopsida > Malpighiales > Salicaceae > Populus > Populus ilicifolia. The sequence continues at coordinate 99,226 of SRLM01000290.1, read as the reverse complement.
TAGTATGGATATTTTCAACAACGAATGACTTCATCTCCATAGCATCTCAAATCCATTGATATCTGACCTTAATATGCTTTGATCGAGAGTGAAAAGTATGATGCTTACTAAGATGGATTGCACTTTGACTGTCATAGTGCAACACAAAGTTCTCTTGAACTAAGCCAAGTTCATGCAAGAACTTCATCATTCATAATAACTCTTTATCTCCTTTAGTAAGAGCAATGTATTCAGCCTCTGTAGTGGATAATACAACACATTTTTGCAACCTTGATTGCTATGAGACTGCTCCCCCTGCAAACTTCATCAAGTATCCTGATGTGGACTTTCTAGCAACATCACCAGCCATATCTACATCTATGTATCCATCCACCACAGGTTTATCATTACCAAAACATAAGTTGAAACTGGAAGAACCTTTGAGATACTTAAGTATCCATTTCACTGTTGACCAATGTTTTTTACTAGGATTGGAGAGGAACCGACTAACTACACCAACTGCATGAACTATATCCGGTCTTGTGCAAACCATGGCATACATCAAGCTACCAACTGCGGATGCATAAGGAACCTTTTTCATCTCATCTTTTTCTTCATCACTTGAAGGACATTGCTTAAAACTTAGTTTAAAGTGGCTTGCAAGTGGAGAACAAATAGGTTTGGAGTTACTCATGTTGAACCTCTCAAGTACCTTTTGGACGTATCTCTCCTGGGATAGCCAAAGTTTCCCCTTCTTCCTGTCATGTGTGATCTTCATGCCAAGAATCTGTTTTGTTGGTCCTAAGTCTTTCATTGCAAAAGATATGTTCAACTCTTCCTTCAAGATCTGAATCTTCTTAGCATCATGACTAACAATCAAAATATCATCCACGTACAACAAGAGAATAATAAAGTTTCCATCTGGAAACCTTTTCATGAATACACAATGATCAGAGGTGGTCCTGTCATAACCATGATCCACCATGAAAGTATCAAACTTCTTATACCATTGTCTTGGAGCTTGCTTTAACCCATATAAGCTCTTTTTCAACTTACAAACTAACTGCTCTTTGCCTTTTGCTTCAAACCCTTTAGGCTGCTCCATGTAGATTTCCTCATCTAAGTCACCATAGAGAAAGGTAGTTTTCACATCAAGTTGTTCAACTTCAAGATTCAAACTAGCAACTAAGTCAAGCACAACTTGGATTGAAGACATCTTGATCACTGGTGAAAAGATTTCTTCAAAATCAATACTCTTCTTCTAACCGAAGCCTTTCATAACCAATCTTGCCTTGTACCTTAGCTATGAGCAATACTCGTCAATTTTCAACCTGAACACCCATTTGTTCTTGAGTGCTCTTTTACCTTTAGGAAGCTTCACTAACTCAAATGTATAGTTTTCATGCAAGGATTTCATCTCTTCTTGCATTGCTTTCAACCACTCACTTTTCTTCTCATATGACATAACTTCATCAAAGTATTCTGGCTCTCCCCCATCAGTGACCAACACATACTCATTAGGAGAATATCTGGTGGAAGGTTGGTGAGGTCTAGTTTACCTTTTCAATTGTGGCTCATTTGGAGCTTCCTGTATAACCTGTTTAGGAATAACATCAACATCATTATTAGCTGCTTCAGGATCACCAACTAATGGCTCAATAAGAGAACCACCACTATCATCATTTTGCAAATCTCCCCCATGATTAACAGGTATCACAGGTAACTATGGAGTAGGTCTTGGAGTTGAATTAAATGGAATAACAGTGGTAGACTCTGTTTTCTCCTTTTGTTCAAAGTTTTCAATGGTTTGATCTTCAAAAAAGATAACATCTCTACTTCTTACAATTTTCTTCTCCTTTGGATCCCATAACCGATAGCCAAATTCATCATCTTCAGAGCCCAAGAAAATACACGGCTTTGTCTTACTATCAAGCTTTGACCTTTTATCTTTAGGAACATGTACAAATGCCCTGCACCCAAACACTCTTAAGTATGTATAAGAGACATCTTTTCCTTTCCAAACTCTATCTGGAACATCAAATTCAAGAGGAACTGATGGAGAAAGGTCAATCATGGCAACTGCAGTCTTCATTGCCTCACCCCAAAAGGACTTAGGTAGTTTTGCATAAGAGAGCATACACTTAATTCTTTCAACAATGGTTCTGTTCATTCTCTCAGCCACTTCATTCTCTTGTGGAGTCTTAGAAACTGTTTTCTCCAACTTGATACCATGTTCCCTGCAGTACTTCTCAAAAGGACCCTTGTATTCACCACCATTATCAACTCGAACACATTTGAGCTTTCTACTAGTTTCTCTTTCAATTCTAGCATGGAAATCCTTAAAGACATCAAGCACCTGATCTTTGGATTTCAAACAAGTGGCCCAAATTTTTCTATGTGGAGGTGATCTTTGAAATGCAACCCTATGTTGTTTGCCAACTAAACAATGAGTACATGTGTTCAAGTTCATACCTTTTAATGAAAGGTAGTTCTTCTTAGCAAGGATGCCAAGGCCTTTCTCACTCAAATGTCCAAGCCGCTTATGCCACAGATCAGTAGAGCAATCTTCAATTGCATTCACCTCCCCTTTGATCACCTTGGCTTATGACATGTAGAGACCCATCTTCTTACCTTTAGCAATAATTAGGGAATTTCTGGAAATCTTCCATTTACCATCTCCAAAGTAATTGTGATAGCCTTCTTCATCAAGAGTACCTGTAGAGATCAAATGTAGGCACATATCAGGCACATGCCTAACATCTTTGAGTAGCAACTTACACCCAATATTGGTTTCCAACCATATGTCTCCAATGCCCACAACACTAGCCATCCCTTGATTCCCCATCCTAACTTGACCAAAGTCTTCAGCAGTGTAGGATGTGTAAAAATCACGTCGAGGTGTAACATGGTAAGAAGCTGCTGAATCTGCAACCCAAGTGGTGTCCTGACATGCAAGATTAACACAACCATCATCACAAACAATGGCAACATCACCATCAAATACAACTGCAGCTATACCATTCTCTTCATTCTTTTCTTATCTCTACCATTTTTATCTCTTTTATACTTTCTACAATCTTTTTGCATATGCCTAGGGTTGTCACAATAATAGCACTTAAAACCCTTCCTTGACTAAGATCTTCCTCTTGGCTTCTATCTTTCTTTTCTATTGTTGGATTCTCTATCTTGCTTGCCGTGAGAGAACCTGCTTGGACTTCTCCCTCGACTTTCTGTAACAAGTGCATGAGACTCGAAAGTGCTTGTGTTTTTCCTTCTCTTCTGTTCTCTTCATTGAGGATACAATCCTTCACTGTTTTCAAAGTGATCTTCCCATTCGGAGTAGAATTGCTAAATGACACCACCAAAGTCTCTCAACTATCTGGTAATGAACTCAGCAAGATTAGTGCTTGCATTTCATCAGCTAACTCCAGATTCATCAATGACAACTGATTCAAGAACCCTTGGAATACATTTATATGCACTGAAGCATCTTCACCATCTCTATACTTCAAATTCACAAGGTCTCTAATTACAAAAACCTTGTTTTGTGCACTCTCCTAGGCAAATGTTTTTTCCAACATCTTGCAAACTATATAACAGTCATGTTCTTGAGAAATATGATTGATGGACTTAGAAGATACCCATTTTCTAACATTAGCAGTAGCCTTTCTATTTAGTCTATTCCATTTTGCATCATCCATATCATCAGGCTTTATTCCTTTACATTCAATCGGTAAAGTCAAATCATTGCAATATAAATGATCCTCCATCATTGTTTTCCATAGAAAATAATTTGAGGAAGTAAGCTTTATCATGCCTGAATCTTCCTTTTCCATTTTGACTGCACAAGAAATTCAATCTACACAACCATTGTTCTGATACCACTTTGTTGGGAAAACTCAGAACAACCAGACACCAATTTACCCGGATCAATACAGCGGAATACAATTCACAAGTCCCAATTCTTTCCCTCTTTGTGCAGTAAAACAGAATCAAACAATGATCAAATATAATGCAAATAATCATAAAATCAACATCAAGATTTTTAACGTGGAAAACCCGATGCAGGAAAAACCACGGGACCGTAGTCCACCTAAAAACTTCCACTATTAACAAATAATGGGTTCACAATCATTCTTCCTCAGATTCAACTAAGGGATACAACCTATATATCATCAAGAACAACTTATTCTCGGATTACAACAAGATTAAAGGAGAATTATTTGAGAAAAACTCACAAAACTGATAGCCCCGTTTTCTGTCAAAACAGCCAGCTTCCACACCACCAATCTTCGATCCAACCGTCCAGAATGAAGATCAATGTGTCTAGAAGCTGCTGTCAAAATCTCAGCCCGATCCAACGGTGAACGAGTTGGAAATCAAAGGAAGAACGTAGGCTACTCTGCTGCCTCTTCTTCCCCTTTTCTCTCTTAATTTTCTTCTCCTCTCTTCTATTTTCTAATCAGCCGCTACAGTACCTGAACTTTAAATTTTAAAGGGTCAACTGCCTCTCTTCTCAATAAATGTGGTGGTCCCACCATCACATGGTGCGAGACCACACACAACAAGTTCCAACGGAATGGTGGCCATGCTTGGGGGTATGCACTGGCATTTTTATCGGTACGTTGTGGGGTACTGGCATTGGGAGTTAACTCATCATCGTCATCATCGAAACAAAAGGTGCACATATGGAATTTCTAACAAGTGCACTTGATGAGAAAATATCACTTCGTTGTGATTGGGCCAGTTGGCAGGTGTCTGTGTTTGGTTGTGAGCCTAATGGTAAGTTGCGCGCCTTCTTGGGTGCAAGAGGTGGATGACGATGTTTTAAAGAGACTAAGTAAAGAATTCAGGCAATGGAATGAGAAGGAGCTTGCCCTGGCTTTGATGGAATTTGGCGAGGGGGAGACTATGGGTGCAGCTGTCGAACTGATGATCGAAGATCAATATTGATTTCCAGTTTCACCAATGCCATTTTCTAATTTTACAGGTCAGCCAGTTTTCTAACATATAGCTGCCCCAAATTTTGTTCACATGTAAGCTTTCACGCTATCCAGAAACAGAAAAGGAAATCTTGTACAAAAGTTTCATGTGATATAGAGTTCTTCACCAAAGACTGTTGACCAGCATCCTTGGTTAACTGTCCAAGCAATGTGTTCACAAGGACTCTGTTTTTGCCAATGGATTTGAACTTTCATGTTTGATGAGGCAGATTAACGCGAGCTAAAATTGATGGGAAAAAATATTGCAGCAGTATACAGTACACTGTTTATTGGAACAAGTAAACAGTGTAATGATGTCTCTTTCTATCTCAGGAAAAAAAACAAACTTATAAGTATTTTCATGTCATGTATCAATGATTTTTAAATTGATCATGGCTATTATATCTTTGTCCATTTTAAAAACACAATGAAAAAATCTAAATACCTTTAAAGATAAAAATTAAATATGAACATCAATGAATAATTTGATACTTTAAAATTGAATTTTTTATTATTATCATATAAAATATTAAAAATAATTTTATATTATCAAACATAAAAAATAAAATAAAATAAAAAATATATTAAAACGATCATCAGAAGTTAAAATCAACATCATTAAAAGTCAAAATCAAAACTAGTTTTAAAGGATATTTTTATATTTTCTCAAAGGCTATTTTTTAACATTAACATGTTAGATCATAGGCAATATAGTTTCTATCTAAATATATATAAAAAAAAATGGGACGTATGTACAGCATCAAGAGGCACCAGCACCTTTCCAGCGGTATGTTCGACACCTCTTGGCATCAAAAAATACCTTTTAATCATGTCTATAGAAGTATAATTGTGTTTTTTTTTCTTAAATGTGATGTGTGCCATCAATAATGGTCTAATTTGTTGTTATTAGTTTTTTTTTCGCCTTTCTTTTCTTTTTTATTACAATAAAAGTATAGTTAGCCCATTTGTTATGTTTATTTCAACTTTAGTTTTTATTTTTTTAATTTTTAATATTTGGTCTTGCTTTTTATAAAAGGTTTATTGTTTTTAATTTTATCATTTAATTCTAATTTACTGCATATTGTATTTGCTAATTTGATCCTTATTTTTTTTAATTTTAATTTTATTTCTTAGTCTTTTTATAAAAGTTTTATTGATTTTTAATTTTACATTTTAATTCAAATTAATTGTATTATGTTTTTAATTTGACATTCATTGTTTTGATTTCTAGTTCTTTCTTGGCTTTTTGGTAAAAAAATTTATTCTTTTCTTTAACCCTTCAATGAAAACATTTTTTTTATTTCTTATATTAATTTTGATCCTCACTTTTTTGTTAATTTGGATAAATTAATTACTCTTTTAATTTCATTCTTTGTATAATTAAACAAAAAACTTTATTCAATTTTGATCCTTATTCTTTGAATTACTATATTTTAAGTCCTTTTACATAATTGATTTTTTTTTCAATTTTATCTTTTAATATTTGATTGATTAAGAATTGAACTTTATGATTTTTTTTTAAATAGAATACTTTGGGTCTAATGACCAGAGTCATGAGTTTATAAAGTTAACACGATATTCTTTTTTATAAAGGGCTTTATAAACCTCTTGATTTTTTTATCAGGTTATTCTTTTGGCTGGATATCTCATATTACCTTGTCCTTGATTATTGTAATTACAAGTTTATCATGCTAACTTGAGTTTACTAAGACTATTGATATTACAAGTTTGAATATCATTGTTTTGCTTAAAAAATTAAAACATAAACAATTTGACCTTATATCAAAGTGTTGACATTGAGGATAGTTAGGCCTAATCTATAACAAAAGATTATAAACTGTAACTCCTCTACAACAGCTTAAGATGTCTCAAAATGCCTTATAGGCTATAACATAGCATTTGATTTGTATTTTGGGACATACGAAAAGACAAACAATTGGAAAAGAAAGGAGAGAAGATAGAATAAAAAACAAGATATAATAAGAGACAAATAAAATTATTTGTAGCGTGTGCAAAACAATGTTGAATAAAATATGAAGAAATATAATTTATGTTTTTGTATTTTGTTTGATTGATAGTAGCCAAGATATAATAAAATAATATATATATATATATATATTATATTGATTATTGTCAAAGAATCATATTGAACAAAATGTGGACTTTGGAAGATGAATAAACTCTCCATCCATGATTGAAAGATCAATGTTAATCCATTCATTCTTAAAGTTCTTATACAAGTTTGAAATTAATAAAATTAAAACCTAGAATAATAGAAAATGAAACATTGCATTAAGAATTTAAGAGAAGAAGAGAATGCAATTGTTAGTTTTGACTAAAAAGTAAATAGGATTATTTATTTAAAAAAAGACAGGATAATTTTGAAATTAATTTTTTTATACAGATTAATTTTTTTATGGAAACATTTTAAGGATAAAAATAATATTTATTATCTTTATATAGATATGTCTCAAATCTACTCATGTTTCTTTAAAAAGAATTCATTCTAAAAATCTTTTTTCGAACCATATATGTTTTTGTCTTCATTGTGTTAATTTGTTTTAAGATAGTAATTGAAGACTAACTGATTATATTAAACAGATTTCATATCGCTCTAATAACAATTGTTAACCTGTCTTGATCTAAGCAAATTGATTATCGTTAATTTATTTTACTTTGAGCAAGTCGATTATAATTGATATCATATGACCACTTGACAACATTACATATTTTGTCCAAGATGAGAGAAACTAAATGGACTAAATTAAGAATGGATATAACAAAAATTTTAAATTTTCAATGCAAATAAACAACTTCTATTGAGTTGTTTTGAGTGTGTTGTTCCTTAAATTAACACCATAAATAGTCACATGACAAATATTTTAAGACCATTAAATAGTGGTCTTATCCCTAAGCAAACTCAAGAGTTTGTGATACAAATAAAGCAATATAAGAAAGAAAATAATTATAAGAACACAAAATTATAATAAATAGAAATCATGTAAAAACTCCAATTTAAAATTTTAGCATTAAATATTTTATGCTTAGGTAGTTTGTTTTTTTAAAGGTTTATAACTCTTGAAATAAACTTAAAACATACATAAACTAACAAAGAAAATTAAAAACAAAAGAAAAGTAATAAAAGTCTTATACAAACTAAGAAAAAACATCTTAAATAAATCTCAAAAAATAATAAAAGAATTTTAAACCAAATAAAAAAAGAATATTAAATTAACTAGAAAAACATTGTACATCTTGAATCATAAATTCTTGCCATTATTGGAAACCCTTCCCAATCTCCTATTCTTGCAAAAGTTTGATTTAATAAGAAATACACTTTGAGAATCTCCTAGCAAAATTTCATTTCAATCTAATAATCATATCAAAAGTTATATCTAATTAATATAAAACTATATATTAGAAAAAAAAATCTCATATATCAGTCTCTTCAAGTTCAAGAGAACTCATCATCAAGTTCAAATTGCACTTGTCTCAATCACATGAATATTCAATCAAAACTCCACAACCCCTTTTCTTTCAACACATCAACTTTATAATAATTTTAGACATCAACTTAAGTTATTTTATCTTAAAACTTGTATAAGAATCATTAATTGACAAATTATTTTTCATTCATTGGCTTTTAAAGTAATGAATTCCCAACCTTAAACTTGCTTTACCAATATTTGTTATGTCTACGTAATAACACTTAAACATATATACCTTTGAGATAACATTAACCTTGTAATCAAAAGGATCAACATGATTTAAATCAATAAATTTTTTTCTTGAACATCTTCCATATTTTCTTTGCACTTAACCTCTATTTTATCAACAAGGACATCATCAATAATATCATCACTACTGTTACTTTTATTATTTATGATATCATTATCACCATATAAAATAAACATTAAAAATTGGTGGAGAATACCAATTCATATTTATCTCATCATGAACAAGATCAACAGAATCTTCATGATTCTTATCTCGATCAAGAAGTTGTATCCTCTACTCACATCTTTGAAATGGGTTTTTAAAACTAGTCATGAATTCCAAATCACTCTTCTCATAATCTTTCAATATTTTTTTTCTCAGACGTGCTAGTCAATGAGATAGTTTTTCAACTTGTCTTTGCATACTTATTATCTCCAGTCAACGAGTTAATTTTGTATTTTTGCCTTTGTATGTCTTCTATCACCAACTTTTGAATGTTTCTCTCAAGGGAGGAGTCTCCTCATCCTTTCTTACCCTAACAAGTTATGTCTTGCAACCTCTTCAAGCCATGATTATGTAGTAGCACACAACAAACAAAATAACATGAGATTGCAGCACACATCAATTAATATCTTAGGATTGTTGGGCTCTGATACTAACTGACACATAGCTTTGATACAAAGTGATGTATAAAAAAGCAACACAAGAAAGACAACAAGTACATGAACATAAATTTATACCAAATATGGACACACAAAAACTCTAATTTAAAATTTTATTATTGAATATTTTTCATTTAAGTAGTCTACTTTTCTAGAGCTTTACAGCTCCTTATATAAACCTAAAAACTTACCTAAACCAAGAAGAAAATATGAAAAATAAAGGAAAAATAATAAAAGTCCTACACAAACTAGGAAAAAACATCTTAAATAAATATGAAAAAATAATCAAATAGAAAAATAATCTTAAACCAACTTCAGAAATATAGTGATTGATACTTAAAAGTGTATTTTTATCAAGGTTTTATATCATTATTTTGCACTTGAAGTGTCAATAACTCCTTAACTAAATCATGTTTTATAATAATATATTTAATAATATAGGATACCTTTAATTCATGGTAAATGTTTATTTTAAATGCAGGCCTATCACATAAATGAAAGGATTGATTGGTGAATTTAAGAACTAAAATTGAAAGGATAAAGAGATGACCAAACTTAGAAAATAGATATCGCTACAATCCAAACCGGAATACTGTTCGGTAATTTGGTCATATCTGGAGCTATAGATCTCAAATTTAGGTCTACTTTATATGGATGGAAAAGTAAAACATAGGCCTACAACTTTCATATGGAGCCCAAGATCTAAAAAGGTCATTTTCAAGTCCAAATTATTGCAACAATAAAAAAGCCCGAATATGTCCTCCAGCCTGAGCACTGTTTAGTATTTTAGTCATATATGGAGTTCTAGAAGTCAAACTGAGCTGAATTTTTTACACAAGAAAGCTGACATGCATTTAGGCACTTGGTGTCCAAATCAAGATCATGATCTTGCTTTCTCTCTTTGTATTTTTTGTAATGTTTATGCTTTGTTTTCATTAATATCAAGTTTATGCATTTCATTTCATTTCCTTTCCTTTACTTAAATAACTTCTATTTTATTTATGTTCTTATATTGTTTATCTATTTTTCTTTCTTTCATTATGTCTAGTTAAGTTTATTATATCAAGGTAAAAAAGTTACACTAATAGTGTAAGAATAAGTATAGTTTAAACTTAATATGGACTTTAATGTTTGATACTAACATGTTTTCTATTTGTTATCTTGTTTACTCTTTAATACTTTGCTTGTTAAATGACTAATCTTAATTTATGTTGTATAACACTTGGTACAACAAATATTTGGCACTTTCATAGCCCATACTGTATCGTATAACCGACACTTGAGCTATGAAAGGAACTTGATTTGTTGTTAACATAAGTTATAATCATGAATGCTTGATGAAATTTACAATATTAATATTAATTGAATAAGATAACTAATGTAATTATGTTAACAATCTATAATCTGATTGGAACCTCAGTTATGTGTGGTTTCCAATTGAATAATAAGAGTTTATACTATATTTATTTGACATACCATTAATGCATCCTCTAACCTTGACATTGTTTGTTATCGTTGTTTAATTCTTATTTTAATTTTTCATCTCAAAGTTCTCATCAATTTTTCTTCTTCTTCTTTATTATTATTATTATTATTATTATTATTATTACTAGTAGTAGTATTATTAATATTATTATTGCTACTATTATTGTTTTTGTTATTGTTACTACTGTTGTTGTTTATAATTTGTTCAATTAACCTCCTTGTGGTTCGATCCCGATTTTACCGGGTTATTTATTACTTCGACACTCCTACATTTAAAAAAAACATCAATCTTTTAGTCATGTCATATAGCAAATCTCAAACTATAACTTCTTATCATTATCAAAAGGTCTTCTCAAGTAAAATTTTTACCATCTAGAAAACAAGGCATTTGGAATCTATTAGCAAATTTTTACCTCAATTCATGCTCACATTGAAAATGATGCCTAATAACATAAAATTATATATTACAAAAAACTTATACATCAATCTTTTCAGGTTATAGAAAACTCATGCTTAAATTCAAATTACATATCAATTTAATTTGGGATTATAGCACATAACAAGCAATAACATGAAATCATTCAACTTTGATACTAACTAACACATAATTTTGATATTAATTGATATCAATATAAGAAACACAAGATAGACAATAAGCACAAGAACACAAAACTATACTTAGATAACGATCATACAAAAATTCTAATTTAAAATTTTATTATCAAATATTTTTTATTTAGGCAATCTATCTCTCTTTATAATTTCTGAAATAAACTTAACTTACTTAAACTAACATAAAAATCTGAAAATCAATAAACTAACATAAAAATCTGAAAATCAATGAAAAGTAATGAACTCTTCCACAAACTAGAAAAAAAAGTCTTTAATAAATATAAATAAATAATAAAAGAGTTTTTAAACCAAATAAAAAAAATTATAAACTAATTAGAAAAATATCGTAAATCTTGAACAATACGTTCTAAGCATTATCCAAATTCCTTCTTAATTTTCAATTGTCATGAGATTCTAGTAAAATTTAAACTTTATCTAATTAAATAAAAAATTGTACTCAATAAATTAAAATTATATATTAAAAAAAAATCTCATATATCATTTTGCTAGTACCTTCGTATCACACAACACCACTATATCCCGGCAATCTATGCATTCTATGGCTTTGCATAACTCTCCTCACCAAAAAAGCGTCCTCCCACCTCCCCACATCTGCATATAAGTTGGATAAAAGGATTCTACTTGGCCCATGAGATGGATCCAACTTGGCCAAGTTTTCTGCAGCCCTTTCTCCTATTGTTATGTTACGATGTGTTTTACATGCTGACAACAACATACCCCAAATAACAACATCAGCCTTCATAGGCATGCTTCGAATCACTTCCTCGGCTTCCTCAAGTCGCCCAGCTTTGCCCAAGAGATCAACCATACAACCATAATGCCTGATATCAGGATCTATATTGTGTTTGGACTTCATGCTCTTAAAATAGCTCTTCCCTAGCCCCACCAACCCAGCATGGCAACACGCACTAAGAACTCCAATGAAAGTGATTGCACTGAGCTTAATATGGCGCCTTTGCAAGTCTGAATATATTTCAAGAGACAATTTCGCATGTCCATGGGTGGCCAGCCCACATATTATGGTGTTCCACGGCGAGATAGTAGATGCCTTATCTCGAATTTGATAGAACACTTCTAAGGCAGTGTTGATGCTACCACATTTGGCATACATGTCGATGATTGAAGCACTTAAGTTGTCATTTAGAGGGATGGAGTTATAATGCACATATTCATGGGCCCATCTCCCTTCTTTCAAAGTGCCCAAAGCAGCAATTGCGGAGAAAACACTCACCATTGTCACTTCATTTGGTCGGATTCCACTAGTTACCATCTCATAAAACAGCTCCAAAGCCATGCCAGGCTGGTCATTTTGTGTATAACCAGAAATCATCGTACTCCATGAATAGACATCTCTCTCAGGCATATCATTAAATAATTCCCTTGCCCGATCAATTATTCTATTTCGTATAAATCCTGCTATGAGAGCATTTCGAGAAGCAACATGGTCCTTAATGCCGAACTCTAATTGTAAACAAGCCTCATTAGTCCTGCCACAAGCTGAGTAAAAATGGATAACTGTCGCCTGCACAGAGTCATAACGGTCAAAACTTGTCTTCACAACAACGCAGTGCAATTGCTGACCCTCAACAATTGCCATGGCTCTCCCACATGAAGAAATTAAATCAATCATCGTTACTTCACTAGGTCCCAACCCTGTAGAGACCATCAAACGATACATCATGAGAGCTTCTCTTAACCTTTCTACTCGAACGTAACCATCAATAATTGTGCCCCATGAAACAATATCTTTATCTGGAATCATCTCAAACACTTCCTTAGCCAAATTGGCAAGCCCTGCCTTGGAATACCCATTTAACATTACATTCCACGAAACTACATTCTTTTCTTGCATCTCATCAAACAAAGCTCTTGCTTCTCCTAAACTTGAAGAAGCACAGTACATGTTTAACAAATTCGTTGAAACAAGAACGAACCCGTCAAACATCATCTTGATAACTAATCCGTGAAGCATTCTGCAATCCCAAATCCTACCCACACGACAACAAGCCGATATCACACTTGCCATAGTCACCTCATTAGGTACCACACCCACATTTCTCATTTCCTTATAAACCTTAATTGCCTCACCCCAAAAATCATTTTTAACAAAGCCCATTATCATCGTAGTATATGAAACACAACCTTTTTGAGGCATTACTTCAAACAACTTGCGTGCGTCATCTAAATTCCCAGATTTTACATACCCAGAAATCATTATATTACATGACACAGGGTCCAACTTAGGACACCAATCAAACAATGATTTTGCAAGACCGAAAAACCCACATTTGGAATACATGTTAATCAAGCTATTTCGTATGAAAGTATTTGAATTAAGGCCTGATTTGAAAACAAGGCAATGGATTTGTTGGCCTCGGCCTTGACAGATAGCCAAATGGGTTGTCGCGCAGGACTTTATAGCTGAGATTAAAGAGCGCTCGTAATTGAAGTTTTTCTGGTGTGCTTTGAGAGAGAGGAGATGTTGGATATGGTGAAGAAGGTATTGTTGTGATTGAAGAAGTGGGGCTGGGGAGGTTTTTGTGGAGACCCATTTAAGAGAAGTGAGTGTTGGAGAAAGAGGAGGAGGAGAGGAAATGAGAGAGCGAAGAGGAGATCTGAGCTTGAAAGATGGGGTCATGGAAGGGAACCATGAGAACTTGTGTCCATTCAAGGAAGAAACAGATTTTGGAGCGAAAACTTTTAGGGTGTTGTTATTTTTTTAAAAATAAAAAACTATGAAAAGTTTCATATATAAAATTACATGCTTATGCATGTATTTAATAAATTAATTGATGATTATATATGTTAAATCAAATTGTGTTGAAGTTGATTTGATAATATATTCACTTTGTTTGATATTCAATTCAAAATTCAATTTTACTCAAAAACTAAAATAATTTAATTGATCATTATTTTAATTTTTTTATAATTATTTTTTTATTAATTATATTAACTTATCAAACCCACTATATGAGTTATGGATTTAATTAGATTTATTAATTTTACTTTTTAGAATCAAGTTTTTTTATTAAATTATATAATAACAAATAAACATGTAAAAAAATCAATTGAATAAAATTTAAGAAAACAAATACCATGAAAAGCTATACAATAATAGCACTTGATAATATTAAAAAATTATGTTATAATTCTATTAAAAACAAAGTAATTGAATTATACTTTATTAAATATATCTCAAATACATTTTAAGTTAATTTATTTAAATAAATTTTAATTAAAAAATTCCAAGCCCTACCTTAAATAGGGAAAAAAATCAATATCATTTCACTTTATTTAAAAAAATATTGAGATGATACTATTTTAAATTAAAATGGGTTAGCCTAACTCACTTATTAAATTCGTGATCCAACTAATGAATTTGCTTTGTTTTAATAACTTTTTTTTTTTAGAATTTACCTTTTATTTAGTTATATGTCACTAAAAATAGATATTTGTAATAAAATAATAAAATTAAATTAATAATAGTAGTAGTAGTAATTTTATTAAATTTAAAATTAAATTTAAGTGTAAGAGGGAAACAAATTTAAATGCTAGAAAAAGAAAAGGACTTAGGCTTGGTTAAACTAGTGCATTTTATCCATGGAATAAAAAGGCCATGTGCCTGACCTTTTTTTTTCTTTTTGGCTTAAGAGGTAAATGACATGACATATCATTTACCGATATATTTTATTTTAAATTGGATGATGATATGAATTTCAATGATAAGAATTGTATAACCTACCATTAAAATTGAATATAATTCAAAAAAGCTAAAATTTGATTGAGAAGAACTCAACCCAATAATTAATTAAACCAATGACATATAGTTATTGGATGAAAATCATAACCCATTGATTATAAAGAATCAAAAACTTGAATTACAAGGATGAGTGCAAAAAACAATTAATCTTATAATAAGTTTAGAAGAATTTAATGAAAAACTAAGAGTATAAATAACCTTGAAAAAAGTCATTTTCTAAAATAACATCCAAGTTGTTGGTTTTTCTTTTCTTTTCTTAGCTCAAGGGGTAGATGATATTTGCCTATATTTTTTCTTAAAAAAATCAAATGATGATATGAATCTAAAGGGTAAAAGCATTATAATTTATTAATACTTAAAAGTGTATTTTTTTTCAAAGTTTTATATTATTATTTTACACTTGAAGTATTAATAACTTCTTAACTATAACACATTTATAATAACATATCTAATAAATATAAGATATCTTTAATTTATAGTAAATACTCATCTTAAATGCAGATCTACCACATAAATCAAAAGATTGGTTGTTGAGTTCAACTACTGAAATTGAAAAGATAAAAAGATGATGGAATTTAGAAGAAAAAAAATTAGTTCAATCCAAACTAGAATATTATTCAGTCAATTGGATCATATTTAAAGCTGTAGATCTTGAATTTCGATGTGCTTTATATGGCTAAAAAGTTAAGTCATAAGCCTAAAACATTTATGAAAAGTCCAAGACACAATTCTGTCGTTTAGAAGTCCAATCTTAGCATCAAAAGAGAAATCCAAATCTATCATCCAGTCTAAATACTATTCAGTTTTTAGCCCATATTTCAAATTCTAAAAATTCAAATGCACTAATTCTTTTTTTATTGGAAAGTTGAGACAATTTCCTAGAATTTTTCATACAAACCATCTGTTCAAATTCTAATGTTAGCAATAATGTTTTCTACAGAAAAGAAGACAAGGATTCTTATCAAAGTCAAGATGTAGATACCCACTTAACAATTAGTCATCAAATCAATAGTTTCAAATTTGAGCCCATAAAAGGAGATATTTGCATGCATTTAAATATCTTGGTTTTCATATCAAGATTATATTTTTACTTTTTCTCTTTATATTTTTATAATTTTTAAGTTTTGCTTATCTTAATCTCTTATTTATGCTTTTTATTTCCTTTCCTTTGCTTATTTAAATTATATCTTATTTATGTTCTTATGTTATTTATTTATCTTGTTCATTATTTTTAATTAAGTTTATTATATCAAGATGAAAAGGTTACACTAATGGTGTAAAAATAAGTATAGTATAAACTTAATATGGATCTTAATGTTTGATACTAATATGTTTTGTATTTGTTATCTTATTCATTCTTAATACTCTGCTTATTAAATTATCAATCTAAATTTATATTATATAACACTTAGTATAACAAATACTTGGCACTTTCATAACCCAACCGTATGGTATAACTAACACCTATGCTGTGAAATAAATTTGATTTGTTATTAATTTAAGTTATAATCATGAATACTTGACAACATTTACAAGTATTAATATTATTTGAATAGGATAACTAATGTAATCATCTTAACAATTTGTAATCCGATTGGAACCTTCTTTGTATGTGGTTTATTGTAGAGTAATAAAAAACATTTATATTATGCTTGTTTGAAATATCATTAGTAGATTCTTTAACCTTAATAATTATTTTATCCTTATTTAATCCTTACATTAATCTTACTTCTCAAAGTCCTTATTATCATCATCATCATCATCATTATTTATAATTTATATAGTTAACCTCCCCATAGTTCGACTCTAATTTTATTGGGTTATTTATTACTTTGACACTCTTATACTTAGAAGAAGACATTAATCTTATAATTGTGTTAACAACCTATAGTCAAAATTGAACATAATCTAAGAATGCTAAAATCTAATTAAAAAGAACCTAATCCAATAATTACTTGAATAAATAACATGTAGTTATTAGATGAAAACCCTAACTCATTGATTATAAAGAATCAAGAATTGGAATTATAAGGATGAGCACTAAAAACAAGTAATTTTTTATAAGTTTTAAAGAGTTTAATGAAAAACCAAGAATATAGATAGCCTTACACACACATAAAGTTATTTTTTGAAATAAGATCCAGGTTGTTGGTTTTTCTTCTAAAAAGATTTTTATAGTTCACAAAACAAATAAATTCATAATAAAATAATAAGCTAAAATTAAAAGTAAATTTGAAAAATACTTTGAAGCTAGTAAAATAAATAATAAAGCTTAATTTGACTTATTTAATCTTCTTGTTACAAGTCATCTCTGATTGAAAAGAAATTACAAAAATTGATCCTTGTAATAATAGGATTGTTGTTACGCCTTATTATGTTGTTCTTGAAAAATAAAAAATCCTTGAAAAATAAAAACTTCACATGTAAATCAAATCCATGCCTTATATAGGAAATCTATAATCTCTCATGTTACAATCTAATCCATTTGCCTCAGGTTCAAAAACTAGCTTTTTTCTTTGTATGAATTATATTAATTAAAGTATGATTATTTCTTGATATAGTCTTGATGTTTAACTTGACTCAAATATTTTAAATTAGGCTATTAAATAACTCTTTAATTTTTTTAGCTCTTAAACTTGTAATTAGCGTAATTGACATTTTTAAGAGATCTTTTGATGATATTTGTTACTTCTTATTAAAAGATGTGTTGTGTAAAAACTTATTTTTTTTACCACTAAAGTGGAGGTCAAGAGACTCGTCAATGTTATTTTGGATCCAAAATGCTATTTTTAAACTAATATTCACTTGAAAACATCTAATAAACACTTTCATAATCTCAACAAATCAATCTCTCAACTCAAAGCACCTTTAAATTATTCATAAAAATACAAAAATCAAATTGGGAAAAAACTTTGTCAATCTTCTTTTACTATTTTCAACAAGATAAAAAATAAAAAAAAATAACTAAACAGAACTTTTATTGTCAAATAAAACTTGTTTATATCAGTCTTTTCTTAATTTTTATTTTACTCTATCCTTTATTAAATCAATGAATGAAAAACAAAGTGAAGCTTTAGAATAAAATGAGAATTGAAAAACTTAAAGGGACCAAAATGGAACCCAAAACAATCTTGAAGGCAAACAATTCTAGAAAGGTGCAAGGTTAAACTATACAAAAAAAAAATCTTTTGTTTAAGTCATAACCTCAAATTAGATCCTTGCAATTTTTTTTTCATGCATCAAAATCATTTTTTTTTTTACAAAATTAAGTATCAATAAAGATATATAGCTGACATCCCAGGAACCTTATAGCAAGTCAATCAAAATAATTTTTCAAACTCAAATTTGAAACAATAGTATGCTACGATGAAATTAAAAAAAAATGATTAAATTAAAAAAAAACTTAAAGAGATAAAAATAAATTATATAAATTGAAATTAAAAAAAAATGATTAAATTAAAAAAAACTTAAAGAGATAAAAATAAATTATATAAATAGAAAAGTGTTATGTAAGAGGGATCCACATGCTTTTTTTCCTTTTATATTTTTAGTTTTTTCACCAACAAAATTTAAGTTCTTTTCTTTCACAAAAATGATTATCAATCGAATATTAGACTTGTTATCAACATCTCAATAACCTTGTAACAAGCCAATCAAAACAATTTTTTATGCTCAAATACAAAATAACTTAATATACAATGATTAAATTAAAAAAATAATTGGTGATTAAATTTTTATTTTTTAAAAAAAAAAGAGGCTTCAAGAGCTAAAAAAAAATTAGAGTACTATCAATTCTAGATGAGGGAATCCACAGGGTTTTGGCCAAGCATTTTAGTTTTTCTTAATTTTAATATTTGCTTCACATTCTTAAGCATACAAAGACCTAACTGCCACCACAATAAGAGTCTAGGAACATCGTGCCACCTCTCAAATATACGACCTCTTGCACAAAGCAAAGGGTCACGCAAATTGCTTTTAAATATGAAAAAGAAATTTACTATTACTTTTTTAGATTTTATTTTAAGCTTATATATATATATATATATGTATATATATGCATGCTTGTGTGTGTGTGCTTGCCTACTAATTGATGAAACCTTGTTAACAGGAAACACAAATTCATTTGGCAACTGCAAACCCAGTCCACATAAGCAGAAAAATGATTGGGCATTCAACATATTGCAATGCCTGTGCGTTCTTCAACTTTTAACGTTATATTGTACTTGCCAGTAGTATTTATGCCTCGCCAAAGCCAATCAAATGGATATGCACTACATATTTTTTTTCTGCATATAAACGGAATGTTTCATGATCCATTACCACAAAGAAGAGAGCAGGTGAACAAGAAGAAACATCATCATCTTATAGAGTGCTAATTTAGAGACCAGAAAGAAGGCCCAGGTAGATAATCCTGTGAAATCATCAATGGCTTGTCGAGAAACTAGGAGCACTAGGAATCTTGGTCTCAAATGATTCACCCTGTTCAACAACTTGGTGCGGTGCGTATCTGATATAAAGCCAAATGATCAAAGGGTGGCACACAAAAGAAGCTGCTATATACTAAAGTGAACAGCTACTCATTTGACAAATCTATATATTTATTCCCATTAAATTTGGTATTCCTTCCAGAAGGAATGCAAGTCACTTGTTAAATCTGTATGACTTTTCAGAAATGAGAAGAATTTTACATGAAAGTTCATGTAAAGTTATGATTTTCAGACACGTGGAAAGTGAGGCTCAGCCAGATCATGGGATTAGAAAACGTGTCCTGATCAAGGAGTGTATCCTACTTGAAAGAAGAAGGAACATCCAAAATCTGTAAGGTAGACAAGAGGAGGCACATAAAGGGCATGACAGCGAAACCCATTGTGAACTGTCAACGATGATCTCCTCCATTAGCAGCCACACTAGCCAGAGCCCTAGAAGTGCCAGCAAATCCAAAAGTTAAAACCATAACAACAAAGTATATTATTTCGATTAATATGAGATCACAAGTTTTAAATAGTACTATAGAAGTATCATAAGCAGCATGGTAATGTATTCTCTGTGTAAATGGATTGTGTTAAACATGAAACCTATAGATGACTAACTACTGTGTCCAATACTTGAACTATTTTATCTATACATAGTTATAGACAGTCTTGTCATTTCCTCCAGCAACCCAAGCATGTGCTGAAGCTAAAACTTGGGTTATAATTGACTAACACCACCCAAAACTAAAAATGATCTCACCATAAGAAAATCCCCCCAAATCCAGTAATTCAGGGAGTGAGTCTTGATAATAAAGCCAGGACAGGTTATGAAAGAAGTTATGTTATATTGCGAACATACAAAGAAACCAGGATGATTACCATGTAATGAAGAATAAATGAGAGAGACAAAGAGATGACAGAAAACAGACCAATATACTGTAATCAAGAGATTCCTCGCAACTAAATCAGCATTAATGCTTAAACATTGATTCTTGAGAGAGACCAAAAAGGAATTGATGTAGATATATCAAGATTAACAAGAAATTAACCATCTTCTCATTTTCACAGTATCACTTAAACATGTAGGCATTTTAGAATTTGTGTAAATTTGTTCATTGAAGTGGGTTTGTCCACATCTGCCAGTGGGTTTGTCTACATCTGCCTGTAAGCATTCAACTCACTCCCAAGAACACAAAATTTAATTTCTATTCATGTGGAAAGTAACATCCTTGGATTATACATTGTCCATACTTATCAATTCTGTTCAACTTGATGAGTTTAAATGATCTTCCACAGCACTTACCTAAAACACAAAATATTAAGAAACAGACTCAAGAGGGGTTGCCAAAGACATCGCAATGAGTTTGTTGAAATAAGGTAAATACGAATTACTGCTCAAAGATGGGTGTTTAACATGTAGCAGAAAGGGGGTTCTTTATTGGATGCTGCTACTTTGACTGCCAGCAGTAGTGAATTGTGTCAGGAAGAACCATATAAAACACAAGAAAACAAATGCTATGACTGCCAGCAGGGTTGGACCAGCACATTGAAACAGGGCAGCAACTCACAACTCTTAACAATGACCATCAAGCAAATGCTTCAAGTGTAAGATCCAACAATACCTTTCTAGCAGAAATGGTAGTCGGGAGCTTTGGCAATGCTAATGGCTGTTTTAGAAAAGCTTTCTCCAGGACCAAATTCTTCCGCAGCCTAAACTTTTTTTATTCAGGGAAGCTTCCAAAACCTAACCTTTGATAGATCTCTCTAAGACCCCCACTGAGAAAGATGAGTACGAGAGGAGTAAACAGGCATGAAAAGGCTTAAATCACTAGTCAATGAAATGACCAACCCCACTCCAAATCCTCTAGGTCAAGTTGATGACATGTTTATCTAATTCTTGAATCACGCTCCAGAGCTCAACTGCATGTGCTATGTAATTTAGGTCCAGCAGCCATCCATCCTCACCACTTGCACTTAGCCACCACTACTGTGTTGCTGCTCATCACCAGCCCTATCTAACTCACACAAATTTTTCAAACCAACCCAATACCATATCTTGTTTCAACCATGCTTCATTGTTGAAAAAAGGCATTGGAGTTCTCTTCTCCTTCCACTTCAAAGACTCCTTTGGTCAAATGAATAACTATCTTCCAGAAAAACATATCCTTTGTTTTTCACACTCTTTCATTGGGTTGAGGGTTCGGGGTATAATAAAGCCAGTCAAACATTAAAACTTCAGCAGTCAAGGCCAAGCTCAAGAAAATTTAATTGAGTATAGGTACATAGTATATTAGAAGCAGGTAAAACCTCCTTTGATCAGACGTTTCATATTCCTATTACCTAGACTAAGTTAACTGGAAACTTGATTGGGAGCTAACAGCACCACTAATAGAAACCTCTAAAGAATTTCACTTGCAGCTTCTCATCAATAAACTGTGAGCAAATGAGCACTCCTGAGTCATTTTCTAATTGGACAATTACCAAGTAAAATCGCATCTGTGACCTCAATAAGTGTAGATTTGTTATATCACAGGTTCTATCACTAAGCACACCCATGATCAAAATGAGATTTGACAAGTGGTGGGTTTACCCATAATGTGTCAGGAATACAGAATATAGAGATTATTGATCAAAACCTAATAATTGACCAGTGTCAACTGTATGCCTATTGTTCAATCAACCCAATCAATGTTAAGGTCCTAAATGTTCACCCAAACTCAGCATGCCACATGTGTTTAACAAAATTAACCATGTGACTTGCATGTAATCTTTCCAACAAATCAATCTGCATTCAGTCTGCAACAGCCAAAATTTGTCTGGATGCCATCAAAACAACTCAGCTAAGAGAAGGAAATAAACAAGCTCCAAATGCAAACAAGACTATTTGAGAGTGATCAACATAAAAAAGAACTTGCATGTAATGTTCCAAACAGAGACAAGTGCATGATGGTTTGATAAAAGGAAGCCAAAGGACCAGAAGTCCTGAGGATATTAATGGTAGAGGGAGAGCTCAAAGAATGAGTAATCAGACAAATATGCCAGATAGTATCATCCTCTGGAATAATCAAATAACATGTTCCTCACCAAAGTTTCTTGTAAAGGTCACTTGGAATTAATGAATATGTTTTTTTTTATCAAAGTCAACTCAATCAGGGCCGAAACATATAGAGAAGAGTTTAGATATCTCAGACATAGCAGTATCAAATCCAAAGGCACTAGAAAATGGCTTGGCATATCACTAATCAACAAGTGACCGCATTATGGTAAAGGAAAATAAAATGAAGCACAAAAAAATGAGAGTACCTATGTTAACAGAGAACGTGTCAAGTAAACCATATTATTTTCCAAGGATACAAGATACAGAGCAATCAAAATTCTGTCAGTATGATGCAATTCCTAGGTTGAACATATACAAACAACCAGTTCCTCATCCCTAAATAAAAAAACACTTTCCACTGAGTGAAAGATGTACCGTAACAGTATAGACCAGATTCTATTAAGCATGTCATTAGATTAGCACCACTTAAGTTCATCGTATACTTCGAACTACCTCATGATTTTACGAACATGGAGGTTGTAGAATAAAATAAAAAAGAAAACAAAATTTCCCTATCTGGGAAAAAAAGAAACCTTTGACTGAAGCATGCCAACTGCAACTAAATCCAATGATCAATAGAAGATATCATATCAATCTCCGGACACAAAAGGCTGGTCCCCTTTCATACGGAATTTCACACATAACTACACTTTAAATTCACATCCTCAAAACTAGCAAACAAAGCATGATCATTGATGTAGTAAAAACAAGAACATCGATCAAATCAAACAAAAGAAAAACCCAAAATGAGCAGTGAACAAAAAACTCACCTTTTATGCCGGCGACCACGTTTAGGCCCCCATCCTTCCAGCTTAGCAACAGGGCAACCACACTTAGAACGAAAAAGCAAAACAGCCCTCCCATTAGGCGGAGCCATCTTCCTCAATTCAGCTCTCAAACACTCATAATCAGGATTAGACACAGTCCCACCTTTCCAGGGCAACTTATCAACGTCATTAGCAGCAGTGGATTTAAGACAATCTTCAGTCTGCAATTGCAAATCAAACTCAATCGCTTTCTTGAAGCCTTTACAGCCAGGTTGGTGACACTTTCGTGATCTGGGTCCACAGCAAAACTCAAAGAAAAGGATGGAGAGAATGAAAAGAGAGAAGAAGCCAAGAATGTAAGAGAAAGGAGGGCAGTGAAGGGAAAGAGAGGTGTTAGAGAGGAGGAGAGAAAGGGAGTTAAAGATGTAAGAGAAGTAAGAGGTTAAGAGGAAAGTGCCGGAGAAAAGGACTAAGATTAGGATGAGAAGGTCGAGAGTTGCTGATGGAGAGTGTTTGCAGAGGAGGGAGGTTGAGTTTGGATTGGAGTTCGTGTTTGCAGTGTTTGAAGATGAAGATTTGTGGGGTTTTGGTGTGAAGGAAGAAGAAGGGGGCATGGTGAAGAAGAAGAGGAGGAGAAGATGGTGCATGTTAAGGAGGGATTGTAAATGGGAACTTTCCTTTAGTACACAAGGCTTCGGCTTGGCTTTGAGTACATACTTGGGTTCGTTCGACTATATCACTATTTTATTTTTAATTTTTTCAAACCTTAAATATACTCTTAAATTAAATTAAATTAAAGCTAACAAAGAATACATAATCCATGTATTTATGATTTTTTTTTTTGAAAAATCTAACAAAACTAGTTGATGGGGTCAAATCTTGGTATGAATCCATATAAAAATTCAAAAAAAATTATCAAAAAAAATTAATTTCAAGCTTGAAACTTAACATAACAATAATTTATATTAAAACATTAAAATTATAAGTAACAGAAAAAACCTCACCCAAAACCTATGAAAAAAAGCAAGCAAAAAGCATACAAGATATATAAAGCTTGATTAATTCTTGAATTAGTTAAAATAATTTAATAAAAAACCAAAAAAAAATCAACAAAATCTCTCGTACATTTTAATAATTGCTAAAATTCAAGTTTATCTATAAAAACCTAAATTCAAGCTAAATAACTATTAGTTAAAAATATCCTACAATGCTGAAAAATTAAAAAACAAGTTTTAAATAAAATAAAAAAAAAACTCTAAAATAACTAAAAAACTAATATAATTTTTACATGGTAGATTCTAAACCTTATCAAAAGGCCTTCTCAATGTCTAATTAACTTGCAATTTTAACTTAATATAAAACAAGATCTCTAAAAACTTCTAATAAAATCTCAATCTGATCTAATGATCGAATAAAAACTTATGCTTATTAGTGTAGAATTGTACATTAAAAAAACAAGCCCAAAATCCATCTCTATCATTGTTTTAATTCCTAAACTGACCAATGATACATCTGCTTCATATTTTCGTTTGATTTCCTGTTGCAACGTGATATATAAGGTGATTGTCAAGATTCTAATTGTGATATTATCCCATGCTCTTTCAACTATTATTAGTCCAATGTAAAATGCCTTTCTAGGTGGTTAATTGATGGTAGATAACATACATTTAGTCCAAAAGCACCTCTAAAACTATGAAAGAAAACAAACTTCTCCTTAATGCTCGATGAAGATTGATTTTAGGAAAGCTTTTGACTCAATTCAATGGCTTTTTTATGTAACCATATTATTTGATAGTTTCACTTATATTGAACTAGTATTTTGCCTATGTTTTATATATAAAATGAGTAAATTGGAGGTAATTGACAAATTTAACCTTCAATCGATGTTTTGTGCAAAACATGAGCTTTAGAGGTCAAAATAAAATGATTATAGTATCATTAAAAAGCTAATATTCATATCTTTCTGTACATCTAAGGAAAGAAAATAAAATAAGAAAGAGCATGGAAATCGTATCCTTTAAAGTGAAATCTCATAATCTGTCAATGTTGTTCTTTGACCATTATAACTTAAATATCAAGAGCTATAGAAGTCCAATTGATGCAAAAAAAAAATAATTATATTTCTGACTCAAAGGCTTATAAACTCTTGAAATTTCATCCACAAAAAATATTATATGAGGGGGATATGATTTTTTTAAAGATGACAATTAAATTCTGCCATCAAACAGGTTTTGTGAAGAAACGAGTCTAAATTACGTTCTAAAGCATCTAAATTGATATCAAAGTTATTATTTCATCCACAAATAATGTTATATGAGAGAGATAGGATTTTTCAAAGATCACAATTAAATTCTGCCACCAAACAAGTTTTGTGAAGAAACAAGTTCAAATTATGTTTTGAAGCATCTAAATTGGTATCCAAGTTTTTGTTTTAGCAATTAGCTCCTCTAAGTCAAAGCTTCAAGATTTCATGCAAGGCTATTTTTTTTAGAAAAATAATTATTGAAGTACTGACATGACTAAAAGATTGTTGTCTTCTCCCCGAGTGCAGGAGTGTTAAAGTAATAAATAACTCGGTAAGACCGTAGTCAAACTACAAGAAGGTTAAATATATAAATTATAAATGACAACAACCATAATAGTTATAGTAATAATAATAATAATAAAGAAAAATAAAGAGAAGAAGAAGAAGATGATGAGAACTTTGAGATTGAATATTAATGTAAGGATTAAATAATGATAATAATAAATTTTAAGGTTAGACTAATGGTATGTCAAACAAGTATAGTATAAACTCTTATTATTCAATTGGAAACCACACATAAAGGAGGTTCCAATCAAATTATAGATTGTTAACATGATTACATTAGTCATCTTATTCGAATAATGTTAATACTTGTAAATCTCATCAAGAATTCATGATTATAACTTATTTTAACAACAAATCAAGTTCCTTTCATAGCTTAGGTGTCAGTTATGCCATACAGTATGAGTTATAAAAGTTCAAAGCATTTATTGCACCAAGTGTTGTACAACATAAATCAAGATTAGTCATTTAACAAGTAAAGTATTAAAGAGTGAAGAAGATAACAAATACAAAACATGTTAGTATCAAACATTAAAGTCCATATTAAGTTTACACTGTACTTTTTCTTACACTATTAGCATAACTTTTTCACCTTGACATAATAAATTTAGCTAAATATAATGAAAAAAAGAAAAATGAATAAACAAAATAAAAAATAAATAAGATAAAAGTTAACTAAGCAAAGAAAAAGCAATGAAAGGCATAAACTTGATATTAATAAAAGCAAAGCATAAACATTACAAAAAAATACAAAGAAAGAAAGCAAAAGCATGATCTTGAACTGGAAACCAAGATACCTAAATGCATGGCAAATGCCTCCTTTTATAGTCCAAAATTGGAAACTATTGACTTGGTGACAATTCTTATCTTCTCTTGTCTGCTTAAAACGTCATTGATAATATCAAAATTAGAACAACTTGAAAAATAAAAGTTGTAGGAAATTATCTCAGCTTTCTTATGTAAAGCATTCAGGTAATTTGGACATCTAGAACTCTAGTTATGGGTCAAACAATAAACAGTGTTCGGGCTAGAGAACAAATTCAGACCTTTTTGTTATTGCTCCAATTTAGACTTGAAAATGGTCCTTTTAGATCTTAGGCTCCATATAAAAGTTGTAGGCCTATGTCTTACCTTTCCATCTATATAAAATACACTTAAATCTAAGATCTACAGCTCCAGATATGACCTAATTACTGAACAGTGTTTCGGTTTGGATTGCACTGACATCTCTTTTCTAAGTTTAGCCATCTCTTTGTTCTTTCAATTTCAACTCTTAAATTCATTGATCAATCCTTTTATTTATATGATAGGCCTGCATTTAAAATGAGTATTTACCATAAATTAAAGGTATCTTATATTATTAGATATATTATTATAGAACATGGTTTGGTTAAGTAGTTATTGATACTTCAAGTGCAAAATGATGATATAAAACATTGATAAAAATGCATTTTTAAATACTAATCACCCCCCAACCAGCTTATTACTAGTCCATAGTAATCAAAGCGTTAAAATAGAAAAACAATTTGCAAATTCTGTAAAGAAAGGTATTCATCATTCAACTTCCATTAATCTATCTAGATAAACAAACTCTTATTAAATTTATATATCTGCTCAATACCTCTTAACAAGATATTAATAAATCTTTTTTTTGTACTCAATATATCAACACATAATTATGGACTTTTCTTAGAAGAAAACAAAATTTTTGTTCTAATGTTTAAGGTTAACTTCCTTAGATTGAGATTATTATTATTATTATTATTATTATTATTATTATTATTTTATCTTCTATTTTTATTTTCTTAATATATATATATACATATAACTTAAAACACCATGCATCTTTAACCCATATAATGAGCTTTCAGCTAATGACTCCCAAACTAGTTGGTCTTAGGGCGTTCGGTGTTGAGATACTCTTACGAGTTTAGTAACTCAAGTTGTAGATACTGATACGTAGATAGTGCAATGTTTAATTCTCTTAAGATTTTTTCCTCAACCTATATAACAAGCGTTGGGCTAATAGCTCCCAAGTCAGCTGACTTTAGGGTATTAGGTGTTAAAATACCCCTCGAGCTTAATTACTTACGTTAAGGAGGCTACGAAACCAAACTTATCTATATTTTTATTATCATCAATTTTTTTTGCTCTTTTTTTATTTTTATTTCAAATTATATACTATCCCTTTCCTTTGGTTGTTACCTTTAACAAAAGAACATAAATAATGTAATAATCCAATATACAACCCATAATCATATGTTAAAATGTGTGTGTGTGTAAATTAAAGTTTAAGAATACATGTTAAATGAGTATATGAGCATAATTAAGTGATAATAATAGAAGAGTTTATAAATATGAATATTTCAAGAAGTATTATGATAGACCTTATTAAGAATGGTTACTAAGATGCATTTTAAGAGTCATAAAAAGATTTCTTTTACTCTGTCATCATAGTAACAACAATTTTGCACATGCTTTATGAAATAAAAAACATAGTTAATTTTTTTTTTAACTACTACCCTCTTCCCCCAACCAAAACGAGACATTGTCCTCAATATTCTAAGGTAGAAAGATAGAGTATAGAAGATATCACCTGAAATAATAAACACTAACAAACCTGAAACACACTTAAACAAAAATAAGAAATAACAAAACACAATAATAAAACAAAAAGACATAAAAAATTTACAAATGAAGACTCAAATCTAATCTAAGCTTTTTACGGCTTTTCTTAAATGACAAATTTATGCGACTCATGGAGGGATCAATTACAAGAATGAAAAATTATAGTTGGCCAATTAATTGTTCGGCAGTAATAGTAGAGATTATGATTTGTCATGTAGAAGATATTAAAAATTCTCGTTCAATAACATGATCAAGAAAAGATAACTTATCATAATAACCATTAACATTTAATAAACCTATGGGTTTATAGTGAATGTGCAGTTGGACCCAAGAGAAAATATGAAGGATCTCTTCTAATGTGCCTAGATCACCTCGTAAGGCAATGAAGGCATCAACATGGTTAAACATTGCATTCATTCGAGCCAACATTATGGAGACCTGAAGTTCCTCTCCAATTATTTTTTCAATAATATCCCCTTGTGCTAAAGCTTTAGGGACGACCCCTAAAACTTGACTACCTTCTAAAAATACAACTATTGACACATCTCCCATTAACCCAAGGCTACCTCTCCCATATACTAAATGAATCTTTCTCTCAACTAACACATAACCAAGATGATTTGCTGATTCTAAAAACTCCTTTTCTTTCTTAGGACTAGATCCATCAAAAACATAAATATTTCTTATGTGATGATCTAAGAAACTTGTCATTTCTATATTTGTTTAATGTATGCGTTGAGTAGAAGTGAAAGAAAGGAAGAGAGGATTTTATAGATAAGAAATTAAAAAAGCAATCATACCACCTATATAGAGGCTAGCTGAAGTTTCATACATACTCTCTCTCTTTTTATTTTTTTATTTTTGAAAAAACATGTGTATGTACAGGTAGTTGTGATTATGGCTCATGTCGCACCCTCGCGAACGGAGTGCGGCGTCACAGCAACTGTCGATTGATTTCGGGGTCTCTTAGTTTTATTTTTGTGTAAAAGGGAGTCGCCACCTAGTATTATGGTCACTAGGAAACCTAATTGGTTTTTTAGAGATTCTAAGGCAAGGGACTGGTTGGGTAAAGGGAAGGTGTTATCACCCCTAGTACGCCCTATCTAAGGTAAGCTGTTTGGTGTTTGGTTTGTTTTATAATTGTTATGGTGTTGATGTTTTCTAATCCCATCAGTTTTTTTTTCTCAATTTTGATTCTAACTAAATTTATTAAGAAAGAAATCCAAGGAGATTCGATGTGCTGTACAAGCTCATTTTTCCCTTGGTATTTCAAGAGTTTGCTACTCGTAAATCGATAAAAATTAGAAATCTTGAGTGCTTTAAAAATCTTTTTTTTTTATCTTAGTGTTTTATGCTCTCACGACTCGTAAACCGTGGAGAAAAAAAAATTGAAATGTCCTCGATTATAATCAAGGCTTCTTTCAAGGATGTGTGCGGAGTTATTATTCCTAGAAAATTATTTTGGATATTTACCACTCCGGGTTTCTTTATCCAAATATTAATAGTGAATAATAACAAATTATTCCCAATAATATTTTGGATATTCATCCTTTAAGGATTTCTTTATCCAAATATTAGCGGTAAATAATAGATAAATTCTCCCCAAAATAAGATTTTTATATTTTTTGGAATATTGGCCAATACCCTTTAGAGTTTTACAAATATGTTGTAAAATCCAGAAATGCAAGAAAACAATTTTCGTTGTGTTTAAGAAATCCATGCGAAAACACATTTTTCAAAACTTCCAATATTTTTTGTATGAAAAAAACGTTCAAAACATGTTAGGGTATTAGTCGTATGCAACACATAATAAAACATTTTTATTTGATTAAAATGCAAGCATCACAATAATCACAAATAAAGACAACAAGTCATCACATATATTTCAAACATTATAAGATCTAAACAATTAAGCTAAAACAAAGCAGGAGGAAAATAGAAAAAGAAAGCCCTCTAAGGCCAAATCTCATCAAATAGAATTCGATCCATCAACTCACTCAGAACCTAAACATAGACTGACTTATCATTTTTAACAGAAGAGAATAAATCCATATACACAGGAAAACCACAGCTCTGAACCTCATCCTATAGTAGAAACCGTGACTCACGCTCCCCCCCTTTCTAAATCTCAGGCAACCATGCTTGTTTCGTGTAAAAGAAAGAAAGAAAAAAAACTTTGAACACCGTGCCTTTACATTATGTATATGAAAGACTATAAGTACCTACCAATGGTCAGCTACCTCTCTTTCCAAATAACAAAAAATGAACACGTGAACCAACACCTACTACTTGCCAAAATGAAGTGTAAATCAACAGGTAGTTCCAGCCTTTTCTTTGCCTCTGATGACCCAAAAAAAAGCCTTCCTCTTGTGCTGTTAGGAGCTTTTCCAAATTTTATAGTTTTGTAAACTCCTTTTCGGCGAGACAGTGTAGACTACAGTGAATCTCCTCTCTCTATCTCGATCTCCTCGGTTTTTTTTCTTAATAATACTCTCAGCCTTACCCTCTTTTTTTGTGTCTCTGCTCTTTCCTCTTTTTTCTCTTCTGTCTTTGTTTTCTTTTATATTGTTGCCCTCCTTTTCCCCCTCTCCCCCTCTTTCTTTTCTTGTTTCGTCTCCTTTCTGCTCTCTTTTTCTTCCGCCGCCCTAGGTCATTAGAGGGGCTTATATATAGTCTAACATATTTCTATTTAGGAAAGATTCAATGCATTAATCCTAGTACACAAATACCTACTGATTTGCAGTAAAAAACGCAAAAGGAAACTGCAATTATTTTGATTTTATGGTGGTGCTTTACGTCTGATTTCTTTCCCGTTTTGGAGGATGGTGTGGCTCTTTTTTTTCCTTCCATAGGGTCAGCTGCTCCCTTTGAAATGAGGCAACAAAAACATGGTCTTTAGCTCCAATAATCAGATGTGATGAGAAAGGAAAATAGTAGAGAAAAAGGGAAAGAAATCAGATGGAGGGTGCAGCTGCAAAGTCTTATTTTCCTTTTCGGTGTGGTAAAAATCCTTCTATTTATGATAATCCAGCCCCCCTCTCCAGCTTTCCATATCCTTCTTCAATTAAATCCCTCATTTTAACACTTTTCAATTCAGTCCTGGGTCCAGAAAAAATCCTTCCAATCAGTCCCGCAAACTTGGGTTAAAATCCTGCTCGTGGTAGAATTCTCTATTTTCACGTCAGAGATTTAAACGAGCAAAGCTTGAGCTTCTGATATCGAAATCGAGCAATTCAAAAACTAAAATTCATCTATGCGTGTAGGATTACAACTTTGATAGGGATTTAAGGCAAGATATAATCATTTTATAGGACAGAATCGGGCCGCGATCTCATCGGTCAAAAAGGGTCTCCTGATCTGATTTCAAAAAATGACAAATGCCGAGCATCCCGATATGACTGGGAGTACCCTAAGAATGAACCAGAAAAATCATGATGGCAGTAGAATTTTTTTCTGTGCAAAACTTGGGTTAGAATCTTGCTTGCGGCAAAATTTTCTATTTTCACGTCAGATATTTAAACGTGCAAAGCTTAAGCTTCTGATATCGAAATCCATTGATTTGAAAGCCCAAATTCATCTATGCATCCAGTACTATGGATTTCATGGGGAGTCAAGGTGAGATATGACAGAATCAGGCCCCAATCTGGTTGGTCAAAAAGATCTCCCGATCTAAATTCAGGAAACTGACAATGCCAAGCATCTTCGATTGAGAGCTTGCCATAAGAACAATGAGCCCTAGAACCCAATCAAGGTGTAGGTACATTCTTCAATATGTCATGAGTGATAGAATATAGTTGGGATGGTCAGACATTGCACGAACCCAAGTCAGAATCAGGGTCTAAGTTGGAACAAAAAATTACGGCAGTAGTAGAATTAGGTTTTCTAGTGCCACTTTCAAGGGATTTATTTCAACCTTATAGCCCATGTAAAAGAGGAATGAATTTAGCATTATAAAGAATCCTAATTAGCTTAAGAATCCTGACAATTTCGGTAGCAGTAGGGAAGGATAAAGAGAGCAGGAGATGGCTGAAACAAGGTTAAAAAAAAATCTTTCTTTCTCCTCCGCTTTTGTTAATTTTCTAGCACTTAGTTCAAAACGGGTATACACCATCTCTAGCACGTGGGGTCCAAAATTGAGTAACAACAGCTCACATCTTTCCTTGGTTTTACGTCCAACAACGACTTAAACGCCCTCTATGCGTCGAGGATAGGCTTTACATCCAGTTTTGCAACTATCTTTTTTGATGAAAAATAACTCCTATATGCTTCAAAATGATAAAGTTTACTAACATTACTTATCTCATTGTCGGAAATGAATCTTTAAAATATTTGATCAAAACAATATTTGAATAAGTTAGGGTCATCCCAATAAAATTTCTTCACTTCGTTCAAAAACTTTTCTTTGTCTTGGGTACTCTAATCAGATGGCAAATCTTTTAAATCAAGAAAATTAATATTTTTATCATACCAACGTGTTGGACTAAGAGAAAGTAAGGATTCGTTAGGAAAGTAATCATCGATTGGTGTGATGTTAGATGTTGAATTTGTTGTCACTTTTGACAAAAGATCCGCATCAACATTTTCAGTGTGTTTTTCATCTGTGATGTCTTCTTTAGAATAAATCATTTGTAAATTTTCATATTCATCCAATTCATTTTTACTTAAAGTATATTCAAGTTAATCATAAATTAATTCATCAATATGATCTACTTCTTGTAAATCATTATCATCTCTAGGTTGCTTGCAAATGTTAAAAATATTCATCTTCAATATCATGTTTCCAAATGATAGCTTTATTAGTCCATTCTTACAATTAATTAATATGTTAGAAGTTGCAAGAAATGAACGTCCTAAAATAACAGGAAATGAATTACTTGCTTGAACAGGTTCTGTATCCAAGATAACAAAATCCACAAGATAAATGAATTTATCAACTTATACTAACACATCTTCGACTATTCCTCTAGGCACTTTTACAGATTTATCAGCAAGTAAAAGAGTTATAGAAGTTGATTTTAACTCACCTAAATTGAGACTCTAAAAAATTGAATATGGAAGTAAATTCACACTAGCCCTAAGATCAAGTAAAACTCTTTCAATTTTATGCTCTTCAATAAAGTAAGAAATTGTAGGATAACCAGGGTCTTTATATTTCAAAGAATTATTGTTTTAAAGAATAACACTTACTTGCTTGGCTAAAAAGGCTTTTTTTTTCACATTTAGTTTCCTCTTCATAGTGCATAGATCTTTCAAAAATTTAGCATAGGAAGGAACTTGTTTAATAGCATCCAGCAAAGGTATATCAATTCTTACCTGTTTGAAAGTTTCAAAAATTTCAGAGTTGTGATTGACTTTCCTTTGTTTGGTCATGGCTTGAGGAAATGGAAGTGCTGGTGGAGAATCAGTCTTTTCTTTGGAATTTTCAGATTCAACCCCTTCTTTACCCTTAGAGATTGACTCATTATCTTTCTCACAAGATTCAAGAATTGGTTTTTGAATAACCTTACTAGTACGAAGAGTGATGACTTATTTGACTTGATCTATGTGTTGGCTTCCGGAACTATTTGCATTTGCATTGTATTCCCATTGGGATTTTATTGTGGTTGAGATGGAAACTTATCTTTCTCTTAAAAACTGAGAGCAAATGTCAATTTTGCAAGAGTATCTTTAAAATCTGTCATGTTTTGAGCAAATTGAGTATTAATTGTCTTTTGCTTTGCAATGAATGCATGCAATGTTTTCTCAAGATTTTTTCTAGGAGGTGAAGTATAAGGAGGTGCATATCCATGAGAATTATAGAAATTATAGTGTGCTTAAAAATATGGTTGTGAAGTTTGTGCATTATCACTCTTCCAACTAAAATTTAGGTGATTTCTCCAACCAGAGTTGTATATTTTGTGAGTATGGGTTGTGGTTAGCCCTTTGAAAATTGTTTAAAGCATGGGCTTGTTCATGGAGACATTCCTTAAAAGAAGGCAACGTTGGACAATTATTGATTGAGTGTTCATTTGCTTCACATATTTGACATACAATATTTTTAATAGGTTTTAATTGACCACTCTTTTTCAATTCTAGTGCCTCAAAACCATGATGAGGGCAAGCATTAAGAAAGTCTCGATACCTATCCCAATATTGGTAAAATGTTTCTCCTGTTTTTTGAGTAAAAGTGATGATTTGTCTTTTGAAAGAGTTTGTTCTATAAGATGGGAAAAACTTCTTTAAAAACTGTTGTTGCCTTTCATCCCTAGCACGAATGGATCCTAGTCTCAAATTTTGTAGCCTTGTTTTAGCTTTATCTTTTAATAAAAGTGCCAACATTGTTGTACCAAATATTATACAATATAAATCTAGATTAATCATTTAACAAATAAAGTATTAAAGAGTAAAGAAGATAACAAATACAAAACATGTTAGTATCAAACATTAAAGTCCATATTAAGTTTACACTATACTTATTCTTATACTATTAGTGTAACCTTTTCACCTTGATATAATAAACTTAGCTAAACATAATAAAAGGAAAAAAAATAAATAAACAAAATAAAAACATAAATAAGATAAAAGTTAACTAAGTAAATGAAAGGAAATGAAAGGAAATGAAAGATATAAACTTGATATTAATGAAAGCAAAGTATAAACATTACAAAAAAAAAATACAAAGAAAAAAAGCAAGAACATGATCTTGATTTGGAAATCAAGATGCCTAAATATATGGCAAATGACTCTTTTTATAAGCCAAAATTGAAAACAATTGATTTGATGACTAATTGATGAGTGGATGACGAACTCTTGACTTGGTGACAATCCTTATCTTCTCTTGTCTGCTCAAAACGTCATTGATAACGTCAAAATTAGAACCACTTGAAAACATTAAAGTTGTTGGAAATTATCTCAGCTCTTTTATGTAAACAATTCAGGTAATTTGGACTTCTAGAACTCTAGATATGGCCAAAAACTGAACAGTGCTCAGGCTGGAGGATAGATTCAGACCTCTTTGTTGTTGCTCCAATTTGGACTTGAAAATGACCTTTTTAGATCTTGGGCTCCATATAAAAGTTGTAGGTCTATGTCTTACTTTTACATCCATATAAAGTAGACCTAAATCTGAGATCTACAGCTCCAGATATGACTCAATTACCAAATAGTATTTTGGTTTGGACAGCATCGACATCTCTTTTCTAAGTTTGGTCATCTCCTTGTCCTTTCAATTTTAGTTCTAAAATTCATCAATCAATCCTTTTATTTTATGATAGGCCTGCATTTAAAATGAATATTTACCATAAATTAAAGGTATCTTATATTATTAGATACATTATTATAGAACATGTTTTAGTTAAGGAGTTATTGATACTTCAAGTGCAAAATGATTATATAAAACCTTGATAAAAATACATTTTTAAGTGCTAATGAAGTATTAAATGTAAATAGTCTACTTAAGAGAGGACTATTTTATAAAATAGAGACTATGGTTTTCTAAGTTATAAAAAGAATGAGAGAAGAGAAGGGGGAAGCCAACTAAGAGGAGAAAAATGGCCCTTTTCCAATAAGAAACCCAAAATCATACATTCATCATTCTCTTTAATTAATTTTTCAATGACATGATCAAAAGATTAATATCTTCTCCTAAGTATAGGAGTGTTGAAATAATAAATAACCCGGTAAGACAGGAGTAAAATCACATGGAGGTTAATTGTATAAATTATAGATAATAATAATACAATAATAATAATAATAACAACAACAACAATAGTAACAATATTAACAACAACAACAACAATAGAGAAGAAGAAGAAGAAGTTAATGAGAACTTTGAAATTGAAGATTAACATAAGGATTAAACATTGATAATAACAAATATCAAGGTTAAAGGATCCATTAATGGTATGTCAAATAAGTATAGTATAAACTCTTATTATTCAATTAGAAACCATACACAAAGGAGGTTATAATCAAATTATAAATTGTTAACATGATTACGTTAGTTATCTTATTCGAATAATGCTAATACTTGTAAATGTTTTTAGGCATTCATGATGATAACTTATATTAACAACAAATCAAGTTTCTTTTATAGCTCAGGTGTAGGTTATACCATACAATTAGGCTATGAATGTGGCAAATATTTGTTGTACCAAATGTTATACAATGTAAATTGAGATTAATTATTTAACAAGCAAAGTACTAAAGAGTGAACAAGATAACGAATACAAAACATTTTAGTATCAAATATTAAAGTCCATATTAAGTTTACACTATACTTATTCTTATACTATTAGTGTAACCTTTTCACCTTGATATAATAAACTTAATTGAACATAATGAAAGAGAGAAATATAAGTAAATAAGATAAAAATATAAATAAGATAAAAGTTAATTAAGCAAAGGAAAAGAATTGAAAGACATAAACAAGATATTAATGAAAATAAAATTTAAGCATTACAAAAATATAAAGAGAGAAAGCAAAAACATGATCTTGATCTGGAAACTAAGATGCCTAAATGCATGACAAATACCTTCTTTTATTGGCTAAAATTGGGAACTATTGATTTGATAATTAATTGATGAGTGGGTGGCCAACTCTTGACTTAATGACAATTATTATCTTCTCTTGTGTGTCCAAAACGCCATTGATAACATCAGAATTGGAACCACTTTAGACATGAAAGCTATAGGAAATTGTCTCAGCTTTTCAGGAAAAAAAATGAAGGTCATTTGGACTTCTAGAACTCTAGATATGGGCCAAATACTAAACAGTATTCGGTTTGTAAGATAAATTCAGACTTCTTCGTTGGTGCTGTAATTTGGTTTTGAAAATAGCCTTTTTAAAATCAGACCTTCATATGAAATTATAAACCTATGTCTTACCTTTCTATCCATATAAAATAGACCTAAATCCGAGATCTATAGCACTATATATGACCTAATTACCAAATAGTGTTCAGGTTTGAACTGCACCAGCATCTCTTTTCTAAGTTTGGTCATCTCTTTGTCCTTTCAATTTCAATTCTTAAACTCATCAATCAATCCTTTTATTTATGTGATAAATATGTATTTAAAATGAATATTTACCATAAATTAAAGGTATCTTATATTATTAGATATGTTATTATAAAACATGCTTTAGTTAAAAAGTTATTAATACTTTAAGTGTAAAATGATGATATAAAACCTTGATCAAAATGTATTTTTAAGTACTAATCACACCCCCAACCAACTTATTACTAGTCCTTAGTAATCAAAGCGCTAAAATAGAAATGTAATATATAAATTTCACAAAGTAATGTATTCATCATTCAACTTTCATTAATCTATCTAGATAAACAAACTCTCGTTAAATTTATATATTTGCTCAATACTTCTCAAACAAGATGTTAATAAACCTTTCTTTTATACCTAATATATCAACACATACTGTGGCTTTACTTGAAGAAAACAAAATTTTTATTCTAATGTTTAAGATTAACTTCCTTGAATTAAGATTTTTTTTTTGTTTTTTTAAATATATACATGTAACTTAAAACACAATGCATCTTTAACCCATGTAATGAGCTTTCAACTAATAATTCCTAGACTAGTTGGTCTTAAGGTATTAAGTATTGAAACAGCTCTACGAGCTTAGTAACTTGAGTTGCAGATACTGATATGTAGATAATGTAATGTTTGATTCCCTTAAGTTTTTCTTCTCAACCCATGTAACAATCATTGTGCCAATAGCTCTCAAGTTAGTTGACTTTAGGGTATTAGGTGTTAAAACACCCCTTTTGGCTTAATAACTTAGGTTAGGAAGGCTACGAAACCAAACTTATCTATATTTTTATTATCATAATTTTTTTTTTCAAATTATATACTATCCATTTTTCTTAATTATTACCTTTAACAAAAAATATAAATAATGTAATAATTCAATATGCAACCCATAATCATATGTTAAAGTGCGTATATGAAAATTAAGGTTTAAAAATATATGTTAAATGAATATATGAGTAGAATTAAGTAATAACAATGCAAGAGTTTGTAAACCTGAATATTTTAAAAAGTATTATGATTGACCTTATTAAAAATGATTATTAAGATGTGTCTCAAGAGTTATTTTAACAAAATAGCTCATTTACTCTGTCATCCTAATAACAATACTTTTGCACATGCTTTATGAAATAAAAAATATAATTTATTAATTTTTTTTATCAATTGTTATTCTCTCCCCTAAACCAAAAGGAGACATTAACCTCAATGTTCTAAGGTAGAAATATAGAGTATAGAAGGCATCACCTAAAATAACAAATACTGACAAACCTGAAATATACTTAAACAAATATAAGAAACAATAAAACACAAATATTATGCTATTAATAAAACCAAAAGATACAAGTTTTACAAATTAAGACTCAAATCGTAGTTATGATTGTGGCTCACATCTTTCTTTGATTTTACATATAAGAACAACTTAAATGCCCTTAATGAATCGAGGATGGACTTCCTATCCAATTTTTCTAAAAACTGGCAAACAAGGTCTTTTTTAGTTAGATTTTCAAGACTATATCAAGCATGTTCTTTGTTGCTACCTGATTTTTGACTTATGTTTTGTTAAATTTTTAAAAATAAAAAAATAAAGGTTTACATATAGCAATAAAATAAAATATTAGGGATAATATTAAGAAACCATTTAAGGAGATAATTACTGAATCATATATAATTACTGCAATATAAAATATTACATATATATGATTTGATTTGTGCTGGTCATAAAAGATAATATCTGCAATAATTATTGTAATATTTTTTTAAATAGCACGTGTTGAAATTTTTTTATATATAAATGAATTTTCAACCATATAATAAAAGGGAACATATGATAAAGGGAAGGAGAAAATATATAAAGGGATAATTTTGCACAATTAAGAAGAATTACCTAGACCAGAAGAAAAACCCCAAAACGAAAAAACAAACCTACAAAACTAAACCCTTCTTCTCTTTCTAGCCGCGGTTCTCCCTCTCCCTTTCTTTTGAAGCCGCCCCCCCTCTCCCTTGACCAAAACCAGAGAGAGCCAAAGACCTGGCCAAGACGAATCCTCTATACATAAGCCTCCCATCTCCTCTGTTTCCCGGATCTCCATTTTCAATTCCACAAGATAGCCCCTCAGCTGCTCCCATCTCCCCTCAGCATCTCTCTTACCAGAGCGTCTCTCTCACAGTCGTAACCCTTGGGTTCTTCTCCCTTAACCGCCAGCCACAACCTTTCCTTTCCTTGCTCACCAGCCTTTCCTCCCTGAGCCAAGGAGAAGCTACCCCCTTCCTTTGAAAGTCAACCACAACACCATCCTCTCTCGGCTACTCTCTCTTGTTTCGCCAAGAGGAGTGGCCTCCTTCTTTGAAACAAAATGTGATCTTCCCGCATAGAACAACTGCACTTCTCAGTCGGCCATATACCCATCGGTCCTCGTCTCTTCCATCTCTGTCAACCACAACAAGTCTTCGCTCATCAACCTCGACTGGCCTGCACCAAAACCAACTCCAAAGCAGCCCTCAACACAGCGGCTCCCATAGTCCTAGCTACCGGAAGCAGGGGAGAACAAGGCAAAACCCAAAAACAAATATGTAGTAAAACAGATTTGGAAGAAGGGAGAGAAGGTCGAGAGCAAATCTAAAAAAGAAAGAAAAATTAAAATCGACTGTGTTGTGTATTTTTCTACTTTTACAGGTAATGGTGTTTGTCACCACCAGTAAGGAAAGGAAAAAGGGAGGAAGTTGTTCAAATGCTCTGGTTTTCTTGTTACGACGCGTGAACCAATGCTTTGCCAGTGGGGGTGCGTGAAAATCACGCGCCGCCACAATTCCTGCATTTGCCATAAGTCTTCCCCAGTAGTTTTCATTGATTTTTAGGGGTTATTATATAATTTTTTCTTTGTGTGATGTATTATTTGATTTATTTTGAATTTTGATAATTGGTAACATCTAAATGTGGGTTTACAGGAAAAACATAATAAAAAAGGATGGAATGTGTGTGTTTGTATTTTATTTTATGTATGCTTTGTAAATGTTAAAAAATAAAAAAATATTTTAATTTGTATATAATTAAATATTTGGAGGATAAATAAAATTATATTTTGTTTTCTATGAAAATATAATAACATGTTTTTATATATTTTTTTAGGATTTGACAAATGTGTGGTTTGTTGATTTTAATTATGATTTAAATGTGATGTTTGTATTTTTTTTTAAAAAATATTTTTTATATATTTTTTTAGGATTTGACAAATGTGTAGTTTGTTGTTTTTAATTATGATTTAAATGTGATGTTTGTGTTTTCTGAAAAAAAATATAAAAAATATTTTTGTGTATTGCATATGGTTAATACCCTAACATGTTTTGAATGTTTTTTTAAAAAATATATTGAAAATTTTGAAAATGTGTTTTTGCATGAATTTTTTAAATATAACAAAAATTATTTGCTTGCATTTCTAGATTTTACAACATGTAGAACATTGAAGGGTATTGGCTAATATTTAAAAAAATATAAAAATTTTATTTTATGAAAATTTATTTATTATTCACTTTGGATAAAGAAATCCCTAAAGGTTGAATATTCAATATTATTGGGAATAATTTGTTATTATTCACTATTAATATTTGGTTAAAGAAACTTTAAGTGATAAATATCCAAATAATTTTCTAGAAATAATAAGTCATCACACATCCTTGAAAGAAACCTCAATTATAATAGAGGATATTTCAACTTTTGACTCTATGGTTTATGAGTTGTAAGAGTATTTAACACTAAGGCAAAAATATGTTTTCAAAACGCCTTAAATTTTTAAATTTTTATTCCTTCTCGTTGCGATTTATGAGTCACAAACTCTTGAAATACTAAGGGAAAAATAAACTTTTAAAGCACATGGAATCTCGTTAGATTTTGATCTTAATAAATTTAGTTTGAATCAAATCTAGAAAAACTAATGGGATTAGAAAACACTAACACTATAGAAATTATAAAGCAAACAAAACATCAAGTAGCTTACCTTAAATAGAGCGTACTAGAGGTGTTAATACTTTTTCTTTATGCAACAAATCCCTTACATTAGAATCTCTAAAAGACTAGTTAATGTTCCTAGTGATTGAAATACTAAGTGACGATTCTTTTATCCATATATCAAAACAAAAGACCATGAAATCAATCGAGGATCGTCGTGACGCCGTGCTTCGCTTGTGAAGGTACGATAGGATGGTGACTCCATTACGGAACCTTGGACTAAGCTTGGTGATTGTTTTTTTTTTTTATGATGCTATATGTTGTTTTTTTTTATGAATGATACTTTGTTTTAAAGCTTTAGCATGTATTTTCACATTATGTCATATATGGTATAGTCATACATCACTTTATTATTATTATTATTATTATCTTTTTGATGGCACACATATTTAACTTTAAGTTAAGTGGGGAATTAGCAGCTTGCTTTATGACTTGAGTTAAGGTTTAAGTTTATGTAAACCTCAACTCTTTGCTGAGTGTTTAGACTGATAATGATTGGTACACGTGCTATCCCATTATCTACTGAACCCCTATATTACCTTTACAAGAGTAATCACTAAGATAACAAAAGACCCTTTCATTTAGAGATCAAGTAGTAAACATACCCTATGTCCTATGTCTTATGTAAAGGAACTATAACCTATCCTTAGGGTGCATGCGTCGTAATATCTTTTGCATAAAAACAAGTCTAACTCTAAGGCATTTTGAATTGCAGGACTTATGAACAAAATGACCACCATTGCTAAATTTTTCATCATAGAATATGGAAAAAATTCTAAACTGTCACATTTGACTGAAGGAGACTGCCTTAGAAGTGATGCTAAGAAGATGTCACCAATCAAGAACCTAAATTACATTATGAATGAGGTGAACAAGTTAATGACATGCTAATAAGTTGTCATCAATCAAGAACTTGAATTGCATTATGAATGAGGTGAACAAGGTAACAACTCACTTTTAGAATGTGGATAAGGATGTGTTTTTTAGGGAAATATAGACATTTGGTAGAGATTGCAAGGGTAGAACTATTAAGCTCAGTTGTACGAGCTTTAGTTTATTTTTAGGATCCAGACTACTAGTGTTTTTCTTTCAGAAGCATAGACTAGTGTCCCACTATAAAAGAATATGGGATGTTGATTGAGTTTTTAAAAAATCTATATAAGATATATTTTCTTTTAAGATTGGATAAGATCATCCTCGAACTATCAAAACTGCTCAGAACCGCCAACTTGGAAAATTTTTTAGAAAAGAATGTTACCAGTCTAAAATGGAGGATGCTAGAAATTAAACTAGAAAAGAAGTTACGATTAGAAAAAGAGAGATTGATTGCCTTATGCATATTTAGCATTGTGTTGTTCTTAAGTCAAATAGGTGTAATGAGTTTGGAGGCCGCTACTGCTTATGTAGAGTATTAGAATACACAAATCAATCTAGTGGTTGCTATTTTAGCTGAAATCATCTTGACACCGAACCATTATAGAAGGATAGGAAAAGGAGCAATAAGATGTTGCACATAGTTGTTATATATTTGGATAAGCCATATAAAAAAAAAGAGCCTATCTTTAATAATTTTTGGTGGTTCACCTAAAGACCCCTGAAATTAGTAGAAGAAGAAGAATGAGGAGATCTAGACAACCAAGGTTGGGTTAACAATTAGAAGGTTTGCCTAATAGTGATTTTGAGTGAAAAGCCTCATAGGTAACGAGAATAAAAGTCCTAATGAGTTGTGGACAAAGATGTTAGGTGCTATTGGTAGGGATTATAGGTTATGTGAGTTATGCTCTTGCCCTTTGAAATTGGGCACATGTAGTTTGTTTCAATAACTTTTGGAATTGCTCAATTCTTTGGTTTGTTTAAAGATCTCAATATACAAGAAGTTTTGAGGATTATTAAACAAGATTGGAAGCATATGGTTTTGGTGGAGATTTAAGGTTTAAAGGATCTAAGTGCAAGTGAAGGATATGTAAGATGGAGAAGCTTAGCTCCTTTAGCTGTGCCTTGTTTAGGAGTCAAATCTCCCCAAACTGTAAAAGAGCCTATTAAGAGGAAAAAAGCTCAATAATGATGAGTGTTTGAGAAGACAAATGAAAAAACTTTGGATAGAGTTCAACAAAAGCAAAAAAGACAAGGCAACGTTGGAAAAAATGATGCATGAGTAAATACAATCTAGAGATGCAAGAATAACAAAGCTTGAGTTAAAGCTGGGTGAGCAAACGATTACTAGAGAAGGAAGTGAGAAGGAGTTAGGAGGGATAAGTTTGGATTAGATGCAAAGTTGCCATGAAGTTGAAACAATGGAGATTGACTTTAATGATTGCCAAGGAAGCGTAGAATATTACCAAGAAAAATTTGCACAAGTTTAGTTTGAACTAATGGATAGGAATTGGAAGTATGAAGATTTGAATAAGAAATATATGTAGTTGGAAAACCATTCGACAGAGATTGTAATGGAAGAGAGTAAAAGGAAAGGTTTTAAGGCTATTAAAGTAGAGTTAGCAGTTAAAAAGAATGAGATAAAAGTTATGAGGATAAAACTTGACAAGGAACATGAAGGTGAATTATTTGGACAATAAGCTAGCAGTAATGGAAAAATACAAGGATCAAATCAACGCTAATAATGATGCCTTGAATAGAACCAATATGTTACTCATAGAAAAGATGACCAAGAAAGATGAGCAAATGGATGAAGTTGTTGCACATGCTCAAATTATTAGAATCATTACGTAAAATATGGGAGGGGACATCATTCATTATCACTAAAGCCTAGATGAAACCGATGCCTTTCTAAGGCAGCTTTGCCTTTTTTCCTTTGGCTAGAGA
This sequence comes from Populus ilicifolia, assembly GCA_015708895.1. Taxonomy (NCBI): domain Eukaryota; kingdom Viridiplantae; phylum Streptophyta; class Magnoliopsida; order Malpighiales; family Salicaceae; genus Populus; species Populus ilicifolia. Next base: position 54,610 of record SRLM01000290.1, on the reverse strand, counting down.
GTTTGTTAAGGAAATGGATTAAAATATTATATTTCTAAATGTAATAAACTTATCAAGCATTAATGACTCTAAATTTGTCTCTTAGTGAATATGATTCAAGCAAATGACTCTAAAGGCAATACTTCTAGCAAAGCAATATGACAAGAAAATCTATGTTTATAAGGTGATGGCTATTATTCATTCACAAGAAGGTTGTATCCATACCAAATATACAAATGCATTCTTATCACAATCATAGATCATATCATGCATTTTCTTATGCATCTAGGCACGCATTCGCAGACTTAGAAATATGGATCCTCCTTCTAGAATCTATAACACTTGATTAAAGAAAAGGATTGGAAATGAAGAAAGGTCATACCCAAAAGTTCACTACCAAATAGGAGCTTAAAGGAATTTGGAATGATGTTGTGCACCTAATCAGTTTGCTTAAGCAAATGTTTTAAGACAACTCTTTTTTTCCTTTAATAAGATCATGTATCTTTAAAAGTTCATCTTAATGTTTTTTACAAAACTTCTATTTTCAAAATGGATCTTCCAAACAAACACCTATACTTTACACTAAGAATGAATGACCAAACTTTAAACATTACAAGTAGCTATAGAAGAGGAAGAATGACATGAAGATAGGACAACATGAACAAGCTTGGAAACTTGCTAGAGAGGAACTTGAAACCATAGATGCGGGCAATGAAAAAATAAGAGAAAAAAAATTAAAGATAGGGACTATAATTACTCTTAAAGAAAGAGAAGAATTCACTACTTCAAGAGATGTTTTTTCCTTGATCCTATGAGGATATGTCTGTCTTAGATACAAATATTATAGTACAAAGGGCACTACTAGTAGAAGGATGCAAATCAGTTAAGCAAAAGTTAAGAAGAATCAATTCGGATGTCTTAATCAAAGTAAAGGTAGAAATTAAAAAGTAGTGGAATGCTAGTTTTTTAGAAGCAGTCAAATATCCACAATGGTTGTCCAACATAGTGGTAGCACCCAAAAAGAAAGATAAAATCAGAGTTTGTCTACCACATATAGATATGTTAGTTGACTGTGCAGCATGTAGCTCCATATATTCCTTTATGGATGGATTTTTAGGGCTACAATAAAATAAAAATGGCATAAGAGGATAAGAAGGAGACATTATTTGTAACGCCATAGGGAACCTTTTGTTACAAGATTATGCCATTTGGGTTAAAGAATGTTGGGGCCACCTAACAAAGAGCTAGGTAACTCTATTTTGCGACATGATGCATGAAGTGATTAAAGTATATATGGATGACATGATTGCTAAATCTAGAGAGGGAGAGAATCATGTCCAAATATTGAAGAAATTGTTTGAAAGACCAAAAAAGTACAAGTTGAGGTTTAACTATGCAAGGTGTTTATTCAAGGTGAAATATGGGAAATTGTTGGGATTTATGACAGGAATGGACTCTGGTTAAGTAAAGGCTATTCAATCTATGCCAACTCCCAATACTAAGAAGGATGTAAGACAATTATTGGAAAAGTTGAATTACCTTGCTTGGTTTATATCCCAATTAACCATGACTTGTGACCCAATCTTCGAGTGTTGAGGAATAAGAATCTTGGAATTTGAAATAAAAATGTGAAGAAGCTTTTAAAAAAATCAAGTAGTACCTCCTGATGAAGATGTCTTTTTAGTTAAGGAAGGGAAATTAGATTGGTGAACTATGTACTTTGATAGTACTGTAAATGTATGTGGTAACATAGCTAATGCAATGATAATCTCTCCTAATAAAAAGTAGTATTTGATTTTAATTAAATTGTAGTTTAGGTGCAATAACAATTAAGTATGAAGATTGCAATCTCAGTTTTAAAGGCTACATTGGAGCTAAACATAAAAAAGTAGATGTGTATGGAGACTCCATGTTGATCATTTACCAAGTAAAAGGAGAATAGAAAACTAAGAAGAGAAGTTAAGGCCTTACTATAAATACTTGTCTAAATTAGCCAAAGAATTTGAGAAAACAAAATTCATCCATCTAGGAAAGAAAGGAAGCCAGTTTGTTGCCGTTTTAGCCATACTAGCTTTTATGGTTAGAATAAATTGTTGGCACAAAGTACAATTGATATACATTGATATCATAAATAATTCAGCTTAGTGTCGCTTAGTTGAAAGAGAAATAGATGGAAACCCTTGGTACTATGATATCGAGCATTTCATCCAAAATTAGGCATATCCCATGGGGGCATCCAAAATTGACAAGAAGACTTTGAGGAAGTTGGCAATGGATTTCTATTTTGATAGAGAAACTTTGTATAAGAAATCATATAATAGAACTTTATTAAGATGTTTGGATGAAGTGGAGGCAAAAAAGTGTTGAAGAAATTTATGGAAAGAAATTTGATTTGTCGATATAGTCCACTATAAAAGATTAATAATGCCTAGAAATATCGATAACAAGATAATAATAGAACTTTAGCTAAATGAAAAATCAAGCATTCCAATTCCTTGCAATATAGGCCAAAGATGGATGGTATGGTGGAAGTTATAATCATGAATGCTTGACGAAATTTACAAGTATTAGCATTAATAGAATAAGATGACTAATGTAATCATGTTAACAATTTATAATATGATTGGAACCTCCTTTGTGTGTGGTTTCCAATTGAATAATAAGAGTTTATACTATACTTGTTTGACATACTATTAGTGGAACCTCTAACCTTGACATTTGTTATTATCATTGTTTAATCCTTACTTTAATATTTCATCTCAAAGTTCTCATCTTCTTCTTCTTTATTATTGTTATTATTAGTATTACTACTACTACTACTACTACTACTACTACTATTGTTGTTATTGTTATTATTGTTGTTGTTTTATTATTGTTATTTGTAATTTGTACAATAACCTCCCTGTGGTTTGACCCCGGTCTTGCTGGGTTATTTATTACTTCGACACTCCTGCACTTGGGAGAAGACATCAATCTTTTTATCGTGTCAAGTTTTTGGCGCTGTTGCTGGGGAGGTAAGTTTTGTATAAATTATAATATTTATTTTATTTTCTCTTTTCACTTTTCTTGTATATAACTTTGTTTTTTTTTCTCTTGTTTCTTCTTTTTTTGTTTTCTTTTTCCATTTATTCTATTCCTACACGTGTGTGAGAGTGTGGTCACGAACATTAAGTGATAGACTTTGTAGGGTATTCTCATCATTTTTAGAAAATATGGCTGAAGAAGATAATCAATCACTTTATAATGAGAATAATGAGAATAACCGTGCTAGAACACTTAGAGACCACATGAATCCAACAAGAACAAGTGCACCATCATGCATAGTTTTCCCTCTCGATACATCTCATTTTAATTTTAAACCAGACATTATCCAACTTTTACCTTCTTTTTATGGTTTATAATTGGAAAATCCATACTTGCATTTAAGAGAATTTGAGGAGGTCTGCAACACATATAATAATTTAAATTGTAGCATGAACACCATCAGATTAAAGCTTTTTCCTTTTTCATTAAAAGATAAAGATAAAACATGACTACAAAATTTGAGACCAGGATCCATTCGTGCTTGGGATGAAATGTAATAACAGTTTTTCCTATTTTATTGAACAAACTATTTCAAAAGACAAATCACCACTTTCACTCAAAAATCAGGAGAAACATTTTACCAATGTTGGGATAGGTATCGAGACTTACTTAGTACTTGCCCTCATCATGGTTTTGAAACATGGAGATTGGTTTCATATTTTTATGAAGGGTTAACACCTAAAGATAGGTAAATGGTTGAATTAATATGCAATGGAACTTTTGAAGATAAAGAACCTGATGAAGCAATGGAGTACTTAAACTTGTTAGCTAAAAATGTTCAAAATTGGGACATCGCTGGTACTTATGAGGCACTGAGTAAAACTCAACCTCATATATCTAGTAGAGGTATGTACAACCTTAGGGAAGATCATGACCTTCAAGTTAAGTTTGCATCTTTAGCTAGAAAAGTCGAGGCACTAAAATTGAAAAAGAGTGGTTAATTAAAATCTGTTGAAAACATTGCATGTCAAATATGTGAAACAAATGAACAATCAATCAATAACTGTTCAACCTTGCCTTCTTTTAAGGAATATCTCCATGAACAAGCTCATGCTTTAAATAGTTTTCAAAGGGCCAACCATAACCCATACTCACAAACATACAACCTTGGTTGGAGAAATCATCCAAATTTTAGTTGGAAGAGTGCGAACAACAATGCACAAACTTCACAACCACCATTTCAAGCACATCATAATTTCTAAAATTCTCAAGTAGATCATATTGATGAATTAGTTTATGATCAACTTGAATCTACTTTAAGTAAAAATGAGTTGGATGAATTGAAAGATTTGTAAATGATTTATTCTAAGGAAGAAATCATGAATGAAAAAAGCACTGAAAATGTTGATGCGGATCTTTTGTCAACAGTGACAACAAATTCGACATCTGACATCACACCAATCAATGATTACTTTTCTAACAAATCCTTACTTTCTCTTAATCCAATGCCTTGGTATGATAAAAATATTAATTTTCTTACTTTAAGAGATTTGCCTGCTGATTGGAGTACAAAAGATAAAGAAACGTTTTTGAACGAAGTGAAGAACTTTTATGGTGATGACCCTAACTTAGTTAAATATCATCCTGATCAAATATTTCAAAGATTCATTCCCCACAATAAGGTAAGTAATGTCATTAAACTTTGTCATTCTGATGCATATAGAAGTGATTTCTCGTCAAATAAGACTGCTACAAAAATCTTTCAAAATAGATTTTATTGGCCCACCATGTTCAAGGACACACATGCATTCTGCAAAACTTGTGAAAATTGTCAAAATATTGATACTGATCAAAAAGTTTTGTTTTATAATTTTCAACTTTATGCATTTTCTTAAGAGCTAAGACCAAGATGGAGGAATTCTTATGGGACCTGTGATATTGAGAATTCAATGAATGGCAATGATTTTAAGGAAAATGGACATCGTTTCAAAGCTTATTTTGATAATTTTCCTAGTGAAAATGAATCAATTGGTTGGAATGATCTTGTAGATAAAGGTTGATTATTTTATTTTTCTCACATTATTTTTGTGTTCTTTTTTTTTAGTGATTTTTGCTAGTTTCTCTTACCCCGGTCAAATGACGGATAATGGTACTCCGTGACTTAAGTCGGTTCTTTCAGTTTCCCACAATAACTAATATTTGTATATACATTTCTGCAATTTTTTGAATCTCTTTTCCAATTCTCATTTGAAAATAGACACTAATCTTGCAAAATTGAAAAAGTATTTTCCTGCTCTGCCTCAAAATACGATTACAAAAATTTACCATGCTAGATGTGCAAGATTGAGATTATTAATGAATTATGAAATTCCTGAAGATATTCGCTGGTTGATTGAAGCAAAAGTCCGATTATCAGGTGAGTCCTTTAACTCCTTCATTTCACACATGCCTGGAACAGGTAAAAACACTTTTGCAAAGAAACGTCGTGCAAAACGATTGAAAGTTTGTCATCGATGTGCTAAATGGACTTGTAATACACAATGTCATTCTTTAGAAATGGTATCTATAAACTGTGAAGGTAAAATACAATTCATTAAGGATGGCCTGAGTAAGGAGTCTTTAGATAACCTTCTATTAACTCTTAAGACGCATCCTAGTGGACATGTGCATCGTGCAATTCATGATTTATGGTTGTTATTTCATAAAGAACATGATCGACTTAGTCTTGGGAATCTGACTAAAAGAGACCTTGTTTGTCAATTTTTAAGAAAACTGGATGGGAAGCCTATCCTCGACCCAAAGAGGGCGTTTAAGCCGTTCTTGGACGTAAAACCAAGGGAAGATGTGAGCCACAATCATAACTACCTGTACATATATATGCTCTTTGTGTCTTTTGATTTTATTATTGTGTTTTGTTGTTACTTATATTTGTTTCAGTGTTTTTCAGGTTTGTTAGTGTTTATTATTTTAGGTGATATCTTCTATACTCTATCTTTCTACCTTTAAACATTGAGGACAATGTCTTGTTTTAGTTGAGGGGAGAGGGTAGTAGCTAAAATAAAATAAAATTGTGTTTTCTATTTCATAAAGCATGTGCAAAATGATTGTTACTATGATGGTAGAGTAAGGAGAATCTTTTATGACTCTTGAGACTCATCTTAGTAATCATTCGTAACAAGGTCTATCATAATACTTCTTGAAATATTCAAATTTACAAACTCTTCCATTGTTATCACTTAAGTCTGCTCATATACTTATTTAACATGTATTCTTAAACCTTAATCTATACACACACACACTTCAACATATGATTGTGGGTTGCATATTGTATTATTACATTATTTATGTTCTTTTGTTAAAGGTAACAACTAAGGGAAAGGGATAGTATATAATTAAAAAAAACAAAAAAAAAGAAAAAAGAAAAAAAATGAATGATAATAATAAAAATGTAGATAAGTTTGGTTTTGTAACCTCCCTAACCTAAGCAATTAAGCCCGAAGGGGTGTTTTAATACCTAACACCCTAAAATCAACTGACTTTGGAGCTATTGGCCCAACGCTTGTTACATGGGTTGAGGAGAAAAACTTAAGGGAATCAAACATTGCACTATCTACATATTAGTATTTGCGACCCAAGTTACTAAGCTCGTAGGGGTGTCTTAACACCTAATGCCCTAAGACCAACTGGTCTGGGAGTCATTAGTTGAAAGCTCGTTACATGGGTTAAAGATGCATGGTGTTTTAAATTATATGTATAGATATTAAAAAAAATAAAAAAAAAGAAAGAAAAGAAGACAAAAATAATAATCCAAACCCAAGAAAGTTAACCTTAAATATTAGAACACAAATTTTGTTTTCTTCCAAGAAAAGCCCCATAATTATATGTTGATACATTGAGCACAAAAATAAGGTTTATGAATATCTTGTTAAGAGGTATTGAGCAGGTATATAAATCTAACAAGAGTTTGTTTATCTGGATAGAGTAATGGATGTTAAATGATGAATACCTTGCTTTGTGGAATTTGCAAATTATTTTTCTGTTTTAACGCTTTGATTACTAAGGACTAGTAATAAGCTAGTTGGAGGGTGTGATTAGTACTCAAAAGTCCATTTTTATCATGGTTTTATATCATTATTTTGCACTAGAAGTATCAATAACTCCTCAACTATTCCAAATAAGAACTGCCAAATCAAATGATAAGAACGTTTAACCTCGAGGATTCTATGAAGAAGATCTTGCACTAAAGAAAATATTGCTTTTACTACGAGAAGATCAAGGTAAATTGATGCCAAACAATGAGGGCCCTTACGTGGTAAAGCAAACATTCTCGGGAGGAGCTTTATTGTTATATAGAATGGATGGAGAAAATATAATTAGACTTGTGAATGTTGACTCTATAAAAAAATACTATGCTTTCCAATTAATAAAATAAAGTTCAATTATAAATTCTCTCTGTAAAGAACCTTTTCTTCATAAAACACATGATTTTATAACATTCAAAATCTTTTAATTAAAAGAACTTTTTACACATGACTTAGAAAATGACTCCATCAATTGGAGGGAACCAAACTGATTTCAAAACAAATAGCTATTGCACAACATACTGGGGGTGAAAAAAAGTGTATATAAGAGTCTATAGTGAACTAAAGCTTAAAGGAGACGTCATTAAAAAAACTTTTGAAACACCTTTTATGAGAATTGCTTAAAACAAAATATGGTCATTCCATTAAAAGTTTTAGTTTTCATGAACAAAACCAAATCTTTTGATTTTTTCTCTGAAAATAATTTCCTAAAAATGAAAAAGACAATTAAAACATCTTCAAAAGTATAAAAAAGGCAATATTTAATGGAGCAAGAAATGGCCTGACACGACAAAGAGAATGATGTCTTCTCCCAAGTGCAGGAGTGTCGAAGTAATAAATAACCCGGCAAGACCGGGGTCGAACCACAGGGAGGTTATTGTACAAATTATCAACAACAACAACAACAACAACAACAACAACAACAACAACAATAATAATAATAATAATAATAATAATAATAATAAAGAAAGAGAAGAAGATGATGATGATGATGAGAACTTGGAGATAGAATATTAAAGTAAAGATTAAACAATGATAATAACAAATGTCAAGGTTAGAGGTTCCACTAATGGTATGTCAAACAAGTATAGTATAAACTCTTATTGTTCAATTGGAAACCACACATAAAGGAGGTTCCAATCAGATTATAGATTGTTAACATGATTACATTAGTCATCTTATTCAATTAATGCTAATACTTGTAAATTTCGTCAAGCATTCATGATTATAACTTATGTTAACAACAAATCAAGTTCCTTTCATAGCTCAGGTGTCGGTTATACCATACAGTATGGGCTATGAAAGTGCCAAGCATTTGTTGTACCAATTGTTATACAACATAAATCAAGATTAATCATTTAACAAGCAAAGTATTAAAGAGTGAACAAGATAACAAATATAAAACATGTTAGTATTAAACATTAAAGTCCATATTAAGTTTATACCATACTTATTCTTACACCATTAGTGTAACCTTTTCACCTTGACATAATTAACTTAGCTAGACATAATGAAAGAAAGAAAAATAGATAAACAAAATAAGAACATAAAAGTTAACTAAGGAAAGGAAAGGAAATGAAAGGCATAAACTTGATATTAATGAAAACAAAGCATAAAGAATACAAAGAGAGAAAACAAGAGCATGATCTTGATCTGGACACCAAGATGCCTAAATGCATGGCAAATGCCTCCTTTTATAGGCCAAAATTGGGAACTATTGATTTGATGACTAATTGATGAGTAGATGGCCAACCCTTGACTTGGTGACAATCCTTATCTTCTCTTGTCTGCCCAAAACGTCATTGATGACGTCAAAATTAGAGCCACTTGAAAACATGAAAGTTCTAGGCAATTGTCTCAGCTTTCTTGTGTAAAAAATTCAGCTCATTTCGACTTCTAGAACTCCAGATATGGCCAAAATACTGAACAGTGCTCGGGCTGGAGGACAGATTCGGGCTTCTTTGTTGTTGCAATAATTTGGACTTGAAAATGGCCTTTTTAGATCTTGGGCTCCATATGAAAGTTGTAGGCCTATGTCTTACCTTTCCATCCATATAAAGTAGACCTAAATCTGAGATCTATAGCTCCAGATATGACCCAATTACCGAACAGTGTTCCGGTTTGGATTGCACCGACATCTCTTTTCTAAGTTTGATCATCTCTTTGCCTTTGCAATTGAAATTCTTAAAGTCATCAATCAATCCTTTCATTTATGTGATAGGCCTGCATTTAAAATGGACATTTACCACAAATTAAAGGTATCTTATATTATTAGATAAATTATTATAAAATGTACTTTAGTTAAGGAGTTATTGGTACTTTAAGTGCAAAATGATGATATAAAACCATGATAAAAATGCACTTTTGAGTACTAATCATGGCCCTATAAAGAACTATAGATCTCATCATCAAGTATGGAAAGGATAGGAAATGTTGTATGTGGAGCAAATATTGGTTAAAAAGGACAAGTTGGACAAACAAGTAAAAATAAGAGCCTGAAGAAATCTACAACAGAAAGGGGGACCTATGTTTCCAAAATAGGTAACAAAAAACATACATACTATATTGTCATAACACTAACTTGGTAGGAGAAGGTATGATGAAAGAAAAATTAGTTCAAAGTTTTTGGGAATCTTTGAGATACAAAATCTTAGGTTAGCGAAACTACAAAAAAGAATATGAATTGTAAACTAGCACTACTTAGTTCCTCGAGGTAAGATAAATTTCTTTTGAAATTCAAAATAGGTAAGTCACCCGAAATTGAGACCATTTTTTTTAGAAAAAATATGAAGTATTTCTAAAATTTTAAGACAGACAGGTCACTTGATATTGAGACCATTGTTTAGAAAAAGCATGGATTTTTTTTTAAGGTGGTCATCTGATATTGAGACCATTTCTTAGAAAAGTGTAGAGTTTTTAAGAATCTTAAGATGGGCAGGTCACTCGATATTGAGACCATTTTCTTAGAAATGCATGGAGTTTTCTAAGAATTTTAAGAAGGGTCGGTCACTTGATATGGAGACCGTTTCTTAGAAAAGCATGGAGTTTCTAAGAATTTTAAGAGGGGTTATTCACCTGGTATGGAGACCATTTCTTAGAAAAGCATGGACTTTTCTAAGAATTTTAAGAGGGGTCGGTCGCCTGACATTTGAAATCGTTTCTTAGAAAAGCATGAAGTTTTCTAAGGATTTTAAGATCGGTTGGTCACCTATTATTAAGACTATTTTCTTAGAAAAGCATGGAGTTTCTAAGAATTTTAAGAGGGGTTATTCACCTGATATGGAGACCATTTCTTAGAAAAGCATGGACTTTTCTAAGAATTTTAAGATGGTTAGGTCACCTGATATAGAGACCGTTTCTTAGAAAAGCGTTGAGTTTTCTAAGAATTTTAGGAGGGGCTGGTCACTTGATATTGAAACCATTTCTTAGAAAAGTGTGAAGTTTTCTAAGAATTTATAGAGGGGTCAGTCATCCAATATTGAGACTATCTTTAGAAAAGCGTGGAGTTTTCTTGAAAAAATGAATTTGAAAATGGGCAAATCACCCAATATTAAGACCATTTCTTAGAAAACGTGGATTTTTCTAAGAATTTTAAGAGGGGCTAGTCACTTGATAATGAGACCATTTCCTAAAAAAATATGGAGTTTTTCTAAAAAAAACATGGATTTGTTGACACGACCAAAAGATTGATGTCTTCTCCCAAGTGCAGGAGTGTCGAAGTAATAAATAACCCGACAAGACCGGGGTTGAACCACAGGGAGGTTTATTGTACAAATTATAAATAAAAATAATACGGCAACAATAACAACAACAACAACAATAATAATAAAGAAGAAGAACAAGAAAAAGAAGAGAACTTTAAGATGGAATATTAATGTAATGATTAAACAATGATAATAACAAATATCAAGGTTAGAGGATCTACTAATGATGTGTCAAACAAGTATAGTATAAACTCTTATTATTCAATTGGAAACTGCACACAAAAAAGGTTCCAATTTGATTATAGATTGTTAACATGATTACATTAGTCATCTTATTCGATTAATGTTAATACTTGTAAATCTCGTCAACCATTCATGATTATAACTTATGTTAACAACAAATCAAGTTCCTTTCATAGCTCAGGTGTCGGTTATACCATACAGTAGGAGCTATGAAAGTGTCAAGTATTTGTTGTACCAAGTGTTATACAACATAAATAAAGATTAATTATTTAACAAGCAGAGTATTAAAGAGTAAACAAAATAACAAATATAAAACATGTTAGTATCAAACATTAAAGTTAATATTAAGTTTACACTATACTTATTGTTACACCATTAGTGTAACCTTTTCACCTTGACATAATAAACTTAGTTAGACATAATGAAAGAAAGAAAAATAGATAAACAAAATAAGATAAAAGTTAACTAAGTAAAGGAAAGGAAATGAAAGGCATAAACTTGATATTAATGAAAATAAAGCATAAATATTACAAAAAATACAAAGAGAGAAAGCAAGAGCATGATCTTGATTTGGACACTAAGATGCCTAAATGCATGGCAAATGCCTCCTTTTATAGGCTAAAATTGGGATCTATTGATTTGATGACTAATTGATGAGTAGGTGCCCAACTCTTGACTTGGTGACAATTATTATCTTCTTTTTTCTGCCCAAAATGTCATTGATAACATCAAAATTGGAACTACTTAACATGAAAGTTGTAGCAAATTATCTCAACTTTCTTGTGTAAACAATTCAGCTTATTTCGATTTCTAGAACTGCAGATATAGCCAAAATACTGAATAGTGCTCGGGCTGAAGGACATATTCGAGCTTCTTTGTTGTTGCAACAATTTGGACTTGAAAATGGTCTTTTTAGATCTTGGGCTCCATATGAAAGTTGTAGGTCTATATCTTACCTTTTCATCCATATAAAGTAGACCTAAATCAAAGATCTATATCTCTAGCTATGACCCAATTACCGAACAGTGTTCCGGTTTGGATTGCACCGACATCTCTTTTCTAAGTTTGGCCATCTCTTTATCCTTTCAATTTTAGTTCTTAAATTCATCAATCAATCCTTACATTTATGTGATAGGCCTGCATTTAAAATAAACATTTACCATAAATTAAAGGTATCTTATATTATTAGATATATTATTATAAAACATGCTTTAGTTAAGGAGTTATTGATACTTCAAGTGCAAAATGATGATATAAAACCTTAATAAAAATACACTTTTAAGTATCAATTACACCCTCGAACTAGCTTATTTTACTAGTCTCTAGTAATCAAAGCATTAAAATAGAAAAATATTTTGTAAATTCCACAAAGCAAGGTAGTCATCATTTAACTTCCATAAATCTATTCAGATAAACAAACTCTCGTTAAATTTATATACCTACTCAATATCTCTTAACAAGATATTCATAAACCTTTCTTTTGTGCTCAATGTATTAACATATAATTATGGGGCTTTTCTTAAAAGAAAACAAAATTTTTGTTCTAATGTTTAAGGTTAACTTCCTTAGGTTGAGATTATTATTTTTGTCTTCTTTTTTATTTTTTAAATATATATATATATATAATTTAAAACACCATGCATCTTTAACCCATGTAACGAGCTTTCAGCTAATGACTCCCAAACCAGTTAGTCTTAGGGCATTAGGTGTTAAAATATCCCTACAAGCTTAATAACTCGAGTTGTAGATACTGATATGTAGATAGTGCAATATTTGATTCCCTTAAGCTTTTCTCCTCAACCCATGTAACAAGCGTTGGGCCAATAGCTCCTAAGTAAATTGATTTTAGAAAATTAGGTGTTAAAACACCCATTCGGGCTTAATTGCTTAGGTTAGGGAGGCTACGACACCAAATTTATCTATATTTTTATTATTATCATTTTTTTCATTTTTAATTATATCCTATCTCTTTCCCGTAGTTGTTACCTTTAATAAAAGAATATAAATAATGTAATAATCTAATATGCAACCCACAATCATATGTTAAAGTGTGTGTGTAAATTAAGGTTTAAAAATACATGTTAAATAAGTATATGAACAGAATTAAGTGATAACAATGTGAGAGTTTGTAAATCTAAATATTTCAAGAAGTATTATGATAGATCTTGTTACGAATGATTACTAAGATGCGTCTCAAGAGTCATAAAAAGTTCTCCTTACTCTACCATCATAGTAACAATAATTTTGCACATGCCTTATGAAATAGAAAATACAGTTTTTTTTAGCTACTACCCTCCCCCAAACTAAAATGAGATATTGTCCTTAATGTTTAAAGGTAAAAAGATAGAGTATAGAAGATATCACCTGAAAGAACAAACATTAACAAACCTGAAACACACTGAAACAAATATAAGAAACAACAAAACACAATAATAAAATCAAAAGACATAAAGATTCACAAATGGAGGATTAAATCCAATCTAAGCTTTTTACGAATTTCCTTAATTGACCAATTTATGCAACTCATGGAAGGATTAATTACAGGAATGAAAGATTGGAGTTGGTCAATCAATTGTTCAGCAGTAGCAGCAAAGACTATGATTTGTTGTGCAGAAGATGTTAGAAATTCCTTTTCCACAGCATGATCAAGAAAAAACAACAACTTATCATAATAACCATTAACATTTAACAAACCTATGAGTTTATGGTGAATGTGCAGTTAAGCCCAAGAGGAAATATGAAAGATCTCTTCCAATGTGCCTAGACCACCTAGTGAGGCAATGAAGGCATCAACATGGTTAAACATTGCATTCATTCGAGCAGACATTGTGGGGACCTATAGTTCCTCTCCAAATGTTTTTCCAATGATGTCCTATTGTGCTAAAGCTTCAGGGATGACTCTCAAAACTTGACTACCTTCTAAAAATGCAGCTATTGACACACCTTCCATTAATCTAAGACTGCCTCTCCCATACACTAAATGAATTTTTGTCTTAGCTAGCACTTAACCAAGATGATTTGCTAATTCTAAAAACTCCTTTTCTTTCCCAGAACCAGATCCACTAAAAATACAAATATTTCTTATATAATGACCTGAGAAACTTGCCATTTCTACACACTTCTGTATGTATTGAATGTATGGGTTGAGTAGAAATGAAAGGAAGGAAGAGAGAGTTTTATAGATGAGAAATTAGAAAAACAATTATACCACCTATATGTAGGTCAATCTCACACACACACTCTCTCTCTTTATTTATTTATTTATTTGCTTTTGAAAAAAAATGTGTACGTACAGGTAGTTGTGATTATGGCTCACATCTTCCCTTGGTTTTACGTCCAAGAACGGCTTAAACACCCTATATGGGTTAGGGATAGCCTTCCCATCTAGTTTTCTTAAAAACTAGCAAACAAGGTCTTTTTTAGTCAGATTCCCAAGACTAAGTCAATCATGTTCTTTATGAAATAGTGGTAATAAATCATGAATTGCACGATGCATATCTCCACCAAGATGCGTCTCAAGAGTCAATAGAAGATTATCTAAAGACTCCTTACTCAGGCCATCCTTAATGAATTGTATTTTATTTTCACAGTTTATAGATACTATTCATAAAGAAGGACATTATGCATTATAAGTCCATCTGACACATTGATGACAGACTTTTAGTCGTTTTGCATGACATTTCTTTGCAAAAGTCCATCTATCGGTAAGTAAAGAGTTACAGAAGTTGGTTTTAACTCACCTAGATTGAGACTTTGAAAAATTAAATATAGAAGTAAATTCACACTAGTTCCAAGATCAAGACTCTTTTAATTTTATGTTCTCCAATAAAGTAAGAAATTATAGGACAACCAGGGTCTTTATGTTTTAAAGTATTATCTATTGTTCAGAAGAACGACACTTGTTCAACTAAAAGGGCTTTCTTTTTCATATTCAATTTCCTCTCTACAATGCACAAATCTTTCAAAAATTTAGCATAGAAAGGAACTTGTTTAATAACATCTAGTAAAAGTATATTGATCCTTACCTATTTGAAAGTTTCAAAGATTTTAGAGTTGTGATTGACTTTTCTTTGTTTGGTCATGACATGAGGAAATGAAAGTGCTGGCGGGGAATCAATCATTTCTTTATAATTTTCAGATTCAACCCCTTCCTTACCTTTAGAGATTGACCTATCATCTTTCTCACAAGGATCAAGAATGGGTTTTTCAATAACCTTACCACTGTGAAGAGTAATGATTGATTTGTCTTAATCCATGTGTTGGCTTTCGGAACTACTTACATTTATATTATCTTGGCACTTGGGATTGTGTTGTGGTTGAGATGGAAACTTATGTTTCTCTTGGAAACTGAGCGTAGATGTTAATTTTGCAAGAATATATTTAAAATCTGTCATGTTTTGAGCAAGTTGACTATTGATTATCTCTTACTTTTTAATGAATGCATGCAATGTTTCCTCAAGATTTCTTCTAAAAGGTGGAGCATAAGGAGGTGCATATCCATGAGAATCTTAGAAATTATAATGCGCTAAAACAGTGGTTGTGAAGTTTATCCATTGTTATTATCACTCTTTCAACTGAAATTTAGGTAATTTTTTCAACTAGATTTGTATGTTTACGAGTATGGGTTGTGGTTAGGCCTTTGAAAACTGTTTAAAGCATGAGCTTGTTTATGGAGACATTCATTAAAAGGCAAGGTTTGATAGTTATTGGTTGAGTGTTCATTTATTTCACTTATTGGACACACAAAGTTTTCAACAAATTTTAATTGACCACTTTTTTTTCAATTTCAATGCCTTGATGTTTTTAGCTAAAGATGCAAACTTTGCTTGAAGGTCATGATCTTCAATATAGTTATATATACCTCCACTAGATCTATGAGGTTAAGTTTTACTCGATGCCTTATAAGTACTTGTAGTGTCCCAATTTTGAGCATTTTCAACTAACAAGACTAAGTGCTCCATTGCTTCATGAGGGTCTTTATCTTCAAAAGTTCCATTGCATATCAATTCAACCATTTGCCTATCATTAGATGTTAACCCTTCATACAAATATGAAATCAATCTTCATGTTTCAAAACTATGATGAGGTAAGTATTAAATAAGTCTCGATAACTATCCCAACATTGGTAAAATATTTCTCCTGGTTTTTTAGTGAAAGTGGTGATTTATCTTTTGAAAGAGTTTGTTCTATGAGATGGAAAAAACTTCTTTCATCCCAAACACGAATGGATCCAAGTCTCACATTTTATAGCCATGTTTTAGCTTTATGTTTTAATGAAAAAGGAAAAAGTTTTAATTTAATTGTTTTCATACTATAATTTGAGTTATTATAGGTGTTACAGACCTCCTTAAATTCCCTTAAATGTAAGTATGAATTTTTTAAATATAAGCCATGAAAAAAAGGTAAAAGTTGAATAATGTTTGGTTTAAAATTAAAATGAGATAGACCAGGAGGAAAAACTATGCATGATGCACTTGTTCTTATGGGATTCATGTGGTCTCTAAGTGTTCTAGCATGATTATTCTCATTATTCTCATTTTGAAGTGATTGATTATCTTCTTCAACCATATTTTTCTAAAAAAGATGAGGATACCTTACAAATTCTATTGCTTAATGTACGTGACCATACTCTCATGCATGTATGAGAATATAATAAAAAAAAGAAGAAACAAAAGAAAAGAAATAAAGTTATATACAAGAAAAGAGAAAATAAAATAAATATTATAATTCATACAAGAACTTACCTCCCAAGCAACAGTGTCAAAAAACTTGACACGACCAAAAGATTGATGTCTTCTTCCAAGTGTAGGAGTATTGAAGTAATAAATAACCCGGTAAGACTAGGGGTAAACCACATGGAGATTAATCATATAAATTACGAATAACAATAATACACTAACAACAATAACAACAATAGTAGTAATAATAATAACAATAATAATAAAAATAATAGTAGTAGAAGTAATAGTAATAATAGTAGTAGTAATAGTAATAATAATAATAATAATAAAAAGTTGATAAGAACTTTGAAATGGAAGATTAACATAATGATTAAACAATGATAACAATAAATGTCAAGGTTAGAAGATCCACTAATGATATATCAAATAAGTATAATATAAACTCTTATTATTCAATTAGAAACTACATACAAAGGAGTATCCAATCAGATTATAAATTGTTAATATGATTACATTAGTCATCTTATTCAATTAATGCTAATACTTGTAAATCTCGTCAGACATGATCTTGATCTGGAGACCAAGATGTCTAAATGTATGACAAATGCCTTCTTTTACAAGTTAAAATTAGAAACTATTGATTTGATGACTAATTGAGAGCGGGTGACCAACTCTTAACTTGGTGACAATCCTTATCTTCTCTTGTCTGTCCAAAATGTCATTGATAACGTTACAATTAGAACCACTTGAAACATAAAAGTTGTAGAAAATTATCTCAGCTTTCCAGGAAAAAAAATAAAGGTCATTTGAACTTTTAGAACTCCAGATATGGGCCAAACACTAAATAGTGCGCGGGTTGCAAGACAAATTTGGACCTATTTGTTGTTGCTACAATTTGAACTTAAAAATGATCTTTTTAAATAAATCTTATGAAAGTTGTAGGCCCATATGTTACCTTTCTATCCATATAAAGCTGATCTAAATTCGAGAGCTACATCTCTAGATGTGATCCAATTACCAAACAGTGTTTCGGTTTGGATTACACAGGCATCTCTTTTATAAGTTTGACCATCTATTTCTTTTTTCAATTTAAGTTCTTAAATTTATCAATCAATCCTTTTATTTATGTGATAAACCTGCATTGAAAATGAACGTTTACTATAAATTAAAGATATCTTATATTATTAAATATATTAGTATAAAACATGCTTTAGTTAAAGAGTTATGAAAATAAACTAAATTTTTTTCTTCTGTTTTTTTTTAAATAAAGTCCTTTGATGAGTGGATTATCACTTAACAAACAAGGAAGATTTTTTTTTCTTTACAAGCTTACTATGTGAAATATTAAGGAGTTTTGCTTTGTAAGCATTGTAAAGAGAGGACATCTGTTGCTACTCAATTTTTGACCTATGTTTTGAT
Source organism: Populus ilicifolia (assembly GCA_015708895.1). Lineage (NCBI taxonomy): Eukaryota > Viridiplantae > Streptophyta > Magnoliopsida > Malpighiales > Salicaceae > Populus > Populus ilicifolia. The sequence continues at coordinate 36,478 of SRLM01000290.1, read as the reverse complement.
AATTTTTAAAATTAAAAAAATAAAAAATAAAAAATTATATTGACGATAACATAGAATATCAAGGATAATATTAAGAAAGCAATATATCAAGAAAAATATAACTATTTTTTTTATATAAATGAATCTCCATCCATGACAGAGGGGGAGGAGAAAATAAATAAGGGGATAACTCTGCACAATTAAGAAGAACTACTTAGGCCTCAAGAAAAATCCTAAAAAAAAAAAACCTAGAAACCTAAACCCTTTTTCTCTTTCCATCCACGGTTCTCCCTCTCCTTTTCTTTTGAAGCTGCTCCCCTCTCCCTTGACCAAAACCAGAGAGAGCCAAAGACCCGGCCAAGCGGACCCTCTATACATAAGCCTCCCATCTCCTCTGTTTCCTGGATCTCCATTTTCATTTCCACAAGATAGCCCCTCAGCTGCTCCCGTCTCCCCTCAGCATCTCCCTCACCAGACCGTCCCTCTCATAGTCGTAACCCTTGGGTTCTTATCCCTCAGCCGCCAGCCACAACCTTTCCTTTCCTTTCCTTACTCGCCAGCCTTTCCTCCCCGAGCCAAGAAGAAGTTGCCCCCTCCTTTTGAAAGCCGACCACAACACCACCCTCTTCCGGCTGCTCTTTCCTGTTTCACCTAGAAGAGCGACCTCCTTCTTTGAAACGAAACATGATCTTCCTCCACAGAATAGCCGCACTTCCCAGCCGGCCATATACCCATTGGTCCCCGTCTCTTCCACCATCATTAACCACAACAGGTCTTCCCTCATAAGCCCCGACTGCCCTCCACCAAAACCAATTCCGAAGTAACCCTCAACACAGCGGCTCACACAGTCCCGGCTACCAAAAGTAGGGGAGAACAAGACAAAACCCAAAAACAAATCTAGAGTGAAACACATCTGGAAAAAAGGAGAGAAGGTCGAGAGCAAATCTAAAAAAGAAAGAAAAATTAAAACCAATTCCAAGGGTCATCAGAGATAATTAAAACAAAGGCCAAGCTTCACCTCTCAACCAACTACAAAGCACGGGCTGCCGCTATCACTACTACTAATCAAGGCAGGTCTTATCGATATATTCTTCATGCCAACCTAGCACTAGCGAGTGAAATCCAAGGGCATCTACCGCAAACATGAGCATAGGAAGCGCCCATATAGGAGTCTGAAGAAGGGGAACATTCTCGGGTCAGGAGCAACCATGCATTTACCTATTATTTAATATTGATTGGATTGGACAGGCAAAGCATCCTAGTAGGTCCCCCCTATAGTTAAACCGTAGCTATTTCTAGAGGAAGGAAAGAAAGGCTCAGCCAGACCCGGTTTAATTCGCTTTTTTGCGGGAATACCTGGGCTACCATATAGCAGCGAAAAGATAGGTTATTTCTTTCTTTATTCCACCTTTTCTTTGATAGTTCAATGACCAGTCAGACATGTTGCCATACTTACTTTCTTTTATATGTATATGTAGGCCACTCGGACTACCTTTCACCATAGGGGACAACAGGAGAGCTTCAAGCCCTCTTTCTGCTGGCACATCGCCCTACTTCAATCAACTTTTTCGAAGGCCGCACTGAAAGTAGGAGTTTTGGGTGACCTTCTTTCCTAGGGCATCCCTCTCTTGGTTTTCAAGAGCATCGAAGAATACGCCCAATGAAGATTTTTTTCTTTGACTTGACAACGATATGATGTAATTTAAATAGCAGCTCCAGTGGGATAAGACCTTGAGAGAAGAAGAGAAAAGAAATAAGTTGAGATTTTGTTGGAAATGGTTGAAGTAGCTGAATAAGAGTCTTTTATGATATGAGTGGAAAACACCAGTTTTGGTATTTTTCCCTGACTCCAGAGAAGAGATATGGTTTTGAATTGTATTAGTGACATTTTTTCTCCCCCTTCTGTAATTGAGTTCGGAAATGCTCCTTCCGGCAGGGCTCTTTGATTCTCTTTTTGCTAGTCTTGTATGGTCAATAGCCCTTTGCGCTGTTCTACCCTGATTTTGATCTCAAATGGAAAAGAGTAGCCTCGTTCCAATGAGATGTAGTGAATGCAAATCTGACAATAAAACAAAGTTCCTGACGTCTATCCGATGCATCCGCTATGGTTATTTCTTTCGTCCCCGCCCTTTTATTTTCTGCTAATTTCTGTCAAAAATACCGGGAAAAGTTCAAATTTATAGAGCACAAACCCCCCAAAAAAAAAAGAAGCAATTTCAAAGCAGAACAAAAAGCTAGTTGAAAAGAAAGGTTCCGAGAACCGAGGAGAAGAAAGGGTTCATAGTGGGGATGGGGGCCGGGTTGAATCGGAGGAGCCCACCGAACTAAAACATGAATTCAGTTAGCCGAGAATATTAGGTAGCAGAGGGTCAGACCCCCGGAGGGAATTTTCAAAAAGAGCGAATTAGCTTTCTTGTTTTCTCTTTCTCTTTGAACGAGAGCAAGCAACTCTCTAAGTACCTGCGAGTCATTCTGCGGGTGACTTTGACCTTCCCTTGATCTACTTGTTCAGCTGAGATTGTCACTTTCTAGGAATACGGTGAAATGAATCAATCTCAGTATATTATGAAGTTTCCCTCCTCCTTGCCATCTTAAAAAAAGAACAAGGTCTGCAACTTCAACTGGTGAAAGGAGAGGGATTCAAATCCTCAGTAAACAAAAGCCTCCATGGCAGTTTCAATGCTACACCTTAAACCACTGAGCCATCTCTCCTACGTAATCTTATTATCTTATTATTACCCTCGCGAGTGAATAGCAAGTCATTCGTATTCTTGCAGTGAATACCAATCCATTAGAAATAGATAACTTTTCGTTAAAGACTTCGGTTCGGGAAAAAAAAATGCTTCTTGTTATCAAGAATTTTTTCTATTCATCTTTCTCAAGACAACGATCGCATCATGGTCACATAGTTATTATAGAATGATTTTCAGGTATATATTTTTTAATATGGGTAGTACCCATTTTTCTATATACATTATTGATGGTTGCTACTGCCTGAGAATCTGGTTTGTTTATCGCCTTTTTTTTTCCCTCCTTTCTCTTCTTCCTACCATACGGGGGCTACCTAGGCGCTAGGGTTAAAACCTTATTTTATTAGATCGAATAACTTACCTTTTTCCAAGAAAAGCCTGATTCTAGTCGGGACCAAGAGGATAATGACGCTAACATTTAAGGTTAGTCCAATCTGAGCACTTATTGCCTTCTTCTTCACCTCTTCGGTGTAACCCGAGCTGATTCGAATTGAATTATTCTATTAATATAGGGTGGTTATGCTGGCTTAACTTAATGATTATAGTGTAAAGGTAGTTTTAGATTCTTTTTCGGGGGGCTAACTTTTTGATCTGTATTGTTAGGTGACAAGAGACTCCACTCTTTTTTTTTTTCTTCTTTTTCCATACTCGAATGTCTGGGATGGGAACTCTAACTATAAGGAGTTGTCAGCTGATTCATAACTAAAAGTGTATTTTTATCAAGATTTTATATTATTATTTTATATTTGAAGTATTAATAACTTCTTAACTAAAACATGTTTTATAATAATATATCTAATAATATAAGATACCTTTAATTTATGGTAAAAGTTCATTTTAAATAGAGGCCTATCACATAAATGAAAGGATTGATTGATGAATTTAAGAACTGAAATTGAAAGGATAAAAAGATGGCCAAACTTAGAAAAGAGATGTCAATGTAATCCAAACCGAAACACTGTTCGGTAATTGGATCATATCTAGAATTATAGATCTCAGAGATTTAGGTCTACGTTATATGGATAGAAAGGTAAGACATAAGTCTACAACTTTTATATGGAGTCTAAGATCTAAAAAGGCTATTTTCAAGTCCAAATTGTTGCAACAACAAAAAAGCCTGAATTTGTCCTCCAGCCCCAGCACTGTTCTGTATTTTGGCCATATCTAAAGTTCTAGAAGTTGAAATGAGTTGAATGTTTTACACAAGAAAGCTGAGACAATTTCCTACAACTTTTATATTTTCAAGTGGTTCCAATTTTAACGTTATCAATGACGTTTTGGGTAGGCAAGAGAAGATAAAGATTGTCACCAAGTCAAGAGTTGACCACCTACTCATCAATTAGTCATCAAATCAATAGTTCTTAATTTTGGCCTATAAAAGGAGGCATTTGTCATGCATTTATGTATCTTGGTGTCCAGATCAAGATCATGCTCTTGTTTTCTCTTTTTGTATTTTTTGTAATGTTTATGCTTTGCTTTCATTAATATCAAGTTTATGCCTTTCAATTCCTTTCCTTTGTTTTGGTAACTCTTATCTTATTTATGTTCTTATTTTGTTTATCTATTTTTTTTCTTTCATTATATCTAGCTAAGTTTATTATGTCAAGGTGAAAAGGTTACACTAACGGTGTAAAAATAAGTAAGTGTGAACTTAATATGGACTTTAATGTTTGATACTAACATGTTTTATATTTGTTATCTTGTTCACTTTTTAATACTTTGCATGTTTTATCCTCCCTAAAGTTGTACATACCTCCACTAGATGTATGAGGTTGAGTTTTACTCGGTGCCTTATAAGTACCCACAGTGTCCTAATTTTGAGCATTTTCAGCTAACGAGTCTAAGTACTCTATTGCTTTATAAGGGTCTTTATCTTCAAAAGTTCCATTGCACATCAATTCAACCTTTTGTCTATCTTTAGGTGTTAACCTTTCATTAAAATGTGAAACCAATCTCCATGTTTCAAAACCATGATGAGGGCAAGTACTAAGCAAGTCTCGATACCTATCCCAACATTGGTAAAATGTTTCTCTTGGTTTTTTAGTGAAAGTGGTGATTTGTCTTTTGAAAGAGTTTGTTCTATGAGATGGGAAAAACTTCTTTAAAAACTGTTGTTGCATTTCATCCCAAGCACAACTGGATCTTGGTCTCAAATTTTGTAGCCATGTTTTAGCTTTATCTTTTAATGAAAAAGGAAAAAGCTTTAATTTGATGGTGTTCATGCTACAATTTAAAATATTATATGTGTTGCAGACCCCCTCAAATTCCCTTAAATGCAAGTATGGATTTTCCAATTCTAAACCAGGTAAAAGTTGAATAATGTCTGACTTAAAATTAAAATGAGATGCATCGGGAGGAAAAACTATGCATGATGGTGCATTTGTTCTTGTTGGATTCATATGGTCTCTAAGTGTTCTAGCACGGTTATTCTTATTATTCTCATTATGAGGTGATTTATTATCTTCTTCAGCCATATTTTCTGAAAATGATGAGGATACCCTACAAAGTCTATCACTTGATGTACGTGACCACACTCTCATACACGTATAGGAATAGAATAAATAAAAAAAGAAAACAAAAGAAGAAGAAACAAGAGAAAAGAAACAAAGTTATACACAAGAAAAATGAAAAGAGAAAATAAAATAAATATTATAATTTATACAAAACTTACCTCCCGGGCAACGGCGTAAAAAACTTGACATGACAAAAAGTTTAATGTCTTCTCCCAAGTGCAGGAGTGTCGAAGTAATAAATAACCCGGTGAGACCGGGGTCGAACCACAAGGAGGTTATTGTACAATTTATAAATAATAATGATACAACAACAACAATAATAACAACAACAATAATAATAATAATAATAATAACAATAATAATAATAATAATAATAATAATNCAACAACAACAACAATAACAACAACAACAACAACAATAATAAAGAAAATGAGAACTTTGAGATGAAATATTAAAGTAAGCATTAACAATGATAATAACAAATGTCAAGGTTAGAGGTTCCACTATGTCAAACAAGTATAGTATAAACTCTTATCATTTAATTGGAAACCACACATAAAGGAGGTTCCAATCAGATTATAAATTATTAACATGATTACATTAGTCATTTTATTCGATTAATGCTAATACTTGTAAATCTCCTTAAGCATTCATGATTATAACTTATGTTAACAACAAATCAAGTTCCTTTCATAGCTAAGGTGTCGGTTATACCATATATTATGAGCTATGAAAATGCTAAGCATTTGTTGTACCAATTGTTATACAACATAAATCAAGATTAGTCATTTAACAAGCAAAGTATTAAAAAGTGAACAAGGTAACAAATATAAAACATGTTAGTATCAAACATTGAAGTCCATATTAAGTTTACATTATACTTATTCTTACACCATTAGTGTAACCTTTTCACCTTGACACAATAAACTTAACTAGACATAATGAAAGAAAGAAAAATAGATAAACAAAATAAGAACATAAGTAAGATAAAAATTAACTAAGTAAAGTTATTCACTTCGTTCAAAAAGTTGGGTTATCACCATAAAAGTTATTCACTTCGTTTAAAAACTTTTCTTTGTCTTGGGTACTCCAATCAACTGCAAATCATCTAAAGCAAGAAAATTGATATTTTTATCATACCAAGGCATTGGATTAAGAGAAAGTAAGGATTCATTAGGAAAGTAATCATCGATTGGTGTGATGTCAGATGTCAAATCTGTTGTCACTATTGACAAAAGATTCATATCAATATTTTTTATGCTTTTTTCATCCGTGATTTCTTCCTCAAAATAGATCATTTGCAAATCTTCAGATTCATCCAACTCATTTTTAGTTAAAGTAGATTCAAGTTGATCATAAACTAATTCATCAATATGATCTACTTCTTGTAAATCATTATCATCTCTAGGTTGCTTGCAAATGTTGAAAATATTCATCTCCAATGTCATGTTTCCAAATGATAGCTTCATTAGTTCATTCCTACAATTAATCAATGCGTTAGAAGTTGCGAGAAACAGACATCCTAAAATAACAGGAAATGAATTACATGGCTCAACAGGTTGTGTGTCCAAGACAACAAAATCCACAAGATAAATGAATTTATCGACTTGTACTAACACATCTTCAATTATTCCTCTAGGCACTTTTACAGATCTATCAGCAAGTAAAAAACTGAATATGGAAGTAAATTCACACTAGCACTAAGATCAAGTAAGGCTCTTTTAATTTTATGCTCTCCAATAAGGCAAGAAATTGTAAGACAAACAACGTCTTTATATTTGAAAGCATTATTGTTATGAAGAATAACACTTACTTTTTCTGCTAGAAAGGTTTTCTTTTTCACATTCAGTTTTCTCTTCACAGTGCATAGATCTTTCAAAAATTTAGCATAGGAAGGAATCTGTTTAATAGTATCCAGCAAAGGTATATTGATTCTTACCTGTTTGAAAGTTTCAAAAATTTCAGAGTTGTGATTGACTTTCCTTTGTTTGGTCATGGCTTGAGGAAATGGAAGTGCTAGCGGAGAATCGGTCTTTTCTTTGTAATTTTCATATTCAACCCCTTCCTTACCCTCAAAGATTGACTCATCATCTTTCTCATAAGGTTCAAGAGAGGGTTTTTCAATAACCTTACCACTGCAAAGAGTAGTGATTGATTTGACGTGATCCATGTGTTGGCTTCCGAAACTACTTGCATTTGCATTGTATTGCCGTTTGGGATTTTGTTGTGGTTGAGATGGAAACTTACCTTTCTCTTGGAAACTAAGAGCACATGTCAATTTTGCAAGACTATCTTTAAAATCGGTCATGTTTCGAGCAAGTTGAGTATTGATTGTCTTTTGCTTTTCAATGAATGCATGTAATGTTTCCTCAAGATTTCTTCTAGAAGGTGGAGCATAAGGAGCTGCATATCCATGAGAATTTTAGAAATTATAGTGTGCTTGAAATGGTGGTTGTGAAGTTTGTGCATTGTTGTTCTCATTCTTCCAACTAAAATTTGGATGATTTCTCCAACCAGGGTTCTATGTTCGTGAGTATGGGTTATGGTTCGCCCTTTGGAAACAATTTAAAGCATGGGCTTGTTCATGGAGACATTCATTAAAAGAAGGCAAGGTTGGATAGTTATCGGTTCAGTGTTCGTTTGTTTCACATATTTGACATACAATGTTTTCAACAGATTTTAATTGACCACTCCTTTTCAATTCTAGTGCCTCGACTTTTCTAGCTAAAATACAAACTTGGCTAGAAGGTCATGATCTTCCCTAAGGTTATACATACCTCCACTAGATGTATGAGGTTGAGTTTTACTCGGTGCCTTATAAGTACCCGCGGTGTCCCAATTTTGAGCATTTTCAGCTAACAAGTCTAAGTACTCCATTGCTTCATCAAGGTCTTTGTTTTCAAAAGTTCCATTGCACATCAATTCAACCATTTACCTGTCTTTAGGTGTTAACCCTTCATAAAAATGTGAAACCAATCTCCATGTTTCAAAACCATGATGTGGGCAAGTACTAAGCAAGTCTCCATACCTATCCCAACATTGGTAAAATGTTTCTCCTGGTTTTTGAATGAAAGTGGTGATTTGTCTTTTGAAAGAGTTTGTTCTATGAGATGGGAAAAACTTCTTTAAAAACTGTTGTTGTATTTCATCCCAAGCACGAATGAATCGTGGTCTCAAATTTTGTAGCCATGTTTTAGCTTTATCTTTTACTGAAAAAGGAAAAGGCTTTAATCTGATGGTGTTCATACTACAATTTAAATTATTATATGTGTTGCAGACCTCCTCAAATTCCCTTCAATGAAGTATGGATTTTCCAATTCTAAACCATGAAAAGAAGGTAAAAGTTGAATAATGTCTAGCTTAAAATTAAAATGAGATGCATCGAAACTATGCATGATGGTGCACTTGTTCTTGTTGGATTCATGTGGTCTCTAAGTGTTCTAGCACGATTATTCTCATTATTCTCATTTTGAAGTGATTGATTATTTTCTTTAGCCATATTTTTTTAAAATGATGAGGATACCCGACAAAGTCTACCACTTGATGTAGGTGGCCACACTGTTATGCACGTGTAGGAATAGAATAATTGGAAAAGGAAAACAAAAGAAGAATAAACAAAAGAAAAGAAACTAAGTTATATACCAGAAATGTAAAAAAAATAAATTAATTAAAAATTATAATTTATACAAAACTTACCTCCCCGGAAACGGCACCAAAAACTTGACACGATGAAAAGATTGATGTCTTCTCCCAAGTGCAGGAGTGTCAGAGTAATAAATAACTCGGCAAGACCGGGGACAAATCACAAGGAGGTTATTGTACAAATTATAAATAACAATAACATAACAACAACCACAATAACAATAACAACAATAGCAATAATAATAACAATAATAATAATAATAATAATAACAACAACAATAATAAAAAAGAAAAAGATGATGAGAACATTGAGATGAAATATTAAAGTAAGGATTAACAATGATAATAACAAATGTCAAGATTAGAGGTTCCACTATGTCAAACAAGTATAGTATAAACTCTTATTATTCAATTGGAAACCACACATAAAGGAGGTTCCAATCAGATTATAGATTGTTAACATGATTACATTAGTCATCTTATTCAATTAATGTTAATACTTGGAAATTTCGTCAAGCATTCATGATTATAACTTATGTTAACAACAAATCAAGTTCCTTTCATAGCTCAGGTGTCGGTTATACCATATAGTATGAGCTATGAAAGTGCCAAGCATTTGTTGTACCAATTGTTATACAACATAAATCAAGATTAGTCATTTAACAAGCAAAGTATTAAAGAGTGAACAAGATAACAAATATAAAACATGTTAGTATCAAACATTAAAGTCCATATTAAGTTTACATTATACTTATTCTTACACCATTAGTGTAACCTTTTCACCTTGATATAATTAACTTAGCTAGACATAATGAAAGAAAGAAAAATAGATAAACAAAATAAGAACATAAGTAAGATAAGAATTAACTAAGTAAAGGAAAGGAAACGAAAAGCATGAACTTAATATTAATAAAAACAAAGCATAAGCAATATAAAAAATACAAGAGAGAAAACAAGAGCATGATCTTGATATAGACACCAAGATGCCTAAATGCATGGCAAATGCCTCCTTTTATAGGCCAAAATTGGGAACTATTGATTTGATGACTAATTGATGAGTAGGTGGCTAACCCTTGACTTGGTCACAATCCTTATCTTCTCTTGTCTGCCCAAAACATCATTGATGACGTCAAAATTAGAGCCACTTGAAATGAAAGTTCTAGAAAATTGTCTCAGCTTTTTTGTGTCAAACATTCAGCTTATTTTGACTTCTAGAACTCCAGATATGGCTAAAATACTGAACAGTGCTCGGGCTGGAAGATAAATTCGGGCTTATTTGCTGTTGCACCAATTTGGACTTGAAAATGGCCTTTTTAGATCTTGGGCTCCATATGAAAGTTATAGGCCTATGTCTTACCTTTTCATCCATATAAAGTAGACCTAAATTTGTAATCTAGAGCTCCAAATATGACCCAATTAGCGAACAGTGTTCCGGTTTAGATTGCACCGACATCTCTTTTCTAAGTTTGATCATCTCTTTGCCTTTGCAATTGAAGTTCTTAAATTCATCAATCAATCCTTTCATTTATGTGATAGGCCTGCATTTAAAATGGACATTTACCATAAATTAAAGGTATCTTATATTATTAGATAGATTATTATAAAACATACTTTAGTTAAGGAGTTATTGATACTTCAAGTGCAAAATGATGAAATAAAACCATGATAAAAATGCACTTTCGAGTACTAATCATGAATTAATTTTTCAGTAAAGTCCACTTCCTGTAAATCATTATCATCTCCAGGTTGCTTGCAAATATTAAAAATATTCATTTATAATGTCATGTTTTCAAATGATAGCTTTATCAGTCCATTCCTACAATTTGTGTTAGAAGTTGTAAGAAAGGGATGTCCTAAAATAACAGGAAGTGAATTACATACTTCAACAAGTTGTGTGCCCAAGACAATAAAATCCACAAGATAAATGAATTTATCCACTTGTACAACACATCTTCAATTGTTCCTCTAGGCACTTTTATAGATCTATCAGCAAGTAAAAGCGTTATAGAAGTTTGTTTTAACTCACCTAGATTGAGACTCTGAAAAAATGAATATGGAAGTAAATTCACACTAGCACCAAGATCAAGTAAGGGTCTTTCAATTTTATGCTCTCCAATAAGGCAAGAAATTGTAGGACAATCAGGGTCTTTATATTTGAAAGCATTATTGTTCTGAAGAATAACACTTACTTGTTCCGCTAGAAAGGCTTTCTTTTTCACATTCAGTTTCCTCTTCACAGTGCATAGATCTTTCAAAAATTTAGCATAGGAAGGAATCTGTTTAATAGCATCCAACAAAGGTATATTGATTCTTACCTGTTTGAAAGTTTCAAAAATTTCAGAGTTGTGATTGACTTTCCTTTGTTTGGTCATGGCTTGAGGAAATGGAAGTGTTGGCGGAGAATCGGTCTTTTCTTTGCAATTTTCATATTCAACCCCTTCCTTACCCTTAAAGATTGACTCATCATCTTTCTCATAAGGTTCAAGAGAGGGTTTTTCAATAACCTTACCACTGCAAAGAGTAGTGATTGATTTGACGTGATCCATGTGTTGGCTTCCGAAACTACTTGCATTTGCATTGTATTGCCGTTTGGGATTTTGTTGTGGTTGAGATGGAAACTTACCTTTCTCTTGGAAACTAAGAGCACATGTCAATTTTGCAAAAGTATCTTCAAAATCTATCATGTTTTGAGCAAGTTGAGTATTGATTGTCTCTTGTTATTCAATGAATGTATACAATGTTTCCTCAAGATTTCTTCTAGGAGGTGGAGCATAAGAAGGTGCATATCCATGAGAATTTTAAAAATAATGGTGTGCTTTAAACGATGGTTGTGAAGTTTGTGCATTGTTGTTCTCACTCCTCCAACTAAAATTTGGATGATTTCTCCAACCAGGGTTGTATGTTTGTGAGTATGGGTTATGGTTAGCCCTTTGGAAACTGTTTAAAGCATGGGCTTATTCATGGAGACATTCATTAAAAGAAGGCAAGGTTGGACAGTTATCTGTTGAGTGTTCATTTGTTTCACATATTTGACATGCAATGTTTTCAACAGATTTTAATTGACCACTCTTTTTCAATTCTAGTGCCTCGACTTTTCTAGCTAAAGATGCAAACTTAGCTTGACGGTCATGATCTTCTCTAAGGTTGTACATACCTCCACTAGATGTATGAGGTTGAGTTTTACTCGGTGCCTCATAAGTACCCGCGGTGTCCTAATTTTGAGCATTTTCAGCTAACAAGTCTAAGTACTCCATTGCTTCATCAGGGTTTTTGTCTTCAAAATTTTCATTGGACATCAATTCAACCATTTGCCTGTCTTTAGGTGTTAACCCTTCATAAAAATGTGAAACCAATCTCCATGTTTCAAAACCATGATGAGGGCAAGTACTAAGCAAGTCTCGATACCTATCCTAACATTGGTAACATGTTTCTCCTGGTTTTTGAGTGAAAGTGGTGATTTGTCTTTTGAAAGAGTTTGTTATATGAGATGGGAAAAATTTCTTTAAAAACTATTGTTGTATTTCATCCCAAGCACGAATAGATCCTGGTCTCAAATTTTATAGCCATGTTTTAGCTTTATCTTTTACTGAAAAAGGAAAAGGCTTTAATCTGACGGTGTTCATGCTATAATTTAAATTATTATATGTGTTGCAGACCTCCTCAAATTCCCTTAAATGCAAGTATGGATTTTCCAATTCTAAACCATGAAAAGAAGGTAAAAGTTGAATAATGTCTGGCTTAAAATTAAAATGAGATGCATCGGGAGGAAAAACTATGCATGATGGTGCACTTGTTCTTGTTGGATTCATGTGGTCTCTAAGTGTTCTAGCATGGTTATTCTCATTATTCTCATTATGAAGTGATTGATTATTTTCTTTAGCCATATTTTCTAAAAATGATAAGGATACCCTACAAAGTCTACCACTTGATGTACGTGACCACACTCTCATGCACGTGTAGGAATAGAATAAATGGAAAAAGAAAACAAAAGAAGAAGAAACAAGAAAAAAAACAAAGTTATATACAAGAAAATTGAAAAGAGAAAATAAAATAAATATTATAATTTACATAAAACTTACCTCCCCAGCAACAGCACCAAAAACTTGACATGACGAAATATTGATGTCTTCTCCCAAGTGCAAGAGTGTCAAAGTAATACATAATCCGACAAGACCGGGGTCAAACCACAGGGAGGATAATTGTACAAATTATAAACAACAATTATAAATAAAAACAATAGCAACAATAACAACAACAACAATAACAATAATAATACTAGTAGTAGTAGTAACAACAATAATAAAGAAGAAGAAGAAGAAAAGTTGATGAGAACTTTGAGATGGAAAATTAACGTAAGGATTAAACACTGATAATAACAAATGTCAAGGTTAGAGGTTCCACCAATGCTATGTCAAACAAGTATAGTATAAACTCTTATTGTTCAATTGGAATCCACACACAAAGGAGGTTCCAATCATATTATAGATTGTTAACATGATTAAATTAGTCATTTTATTCAATTAATACTAATACTTGTAAATTTCGCCAAACATTCATGATTATAACTTATGTTAACAACAAATCAAGTTCCTTTCATAGCTCAGGTGTCGGTTATACCATACATTATGGGTTATGAAAGTGCTAAACATTTGTTGCACTAATTGTTATACAACATAAATCATGATTAGTCATTTAACAAGCAAAATATTAAAGAGTGAACAAGATAACAAATATAAAACATGTTAGTATCAAACATTAAAGTTCATATTAAGTTTATACCATACTTATTCTTACACCATTAATGTAACTTTTTCACCTTGACATAATTAATTTAGCTAGACATAATAAAAGTAAGAAAAATAGATAAACAAAATAAGAACATAAATAAGATAAATGTTAACTAAGTAAAGGAAAAGAAATGAAAGGCATAAAATTGATATTAATGAAAGCAAAGCATAAACATTACAAAGAATACAAAGAGAGAAAACAAGAGCATAATCTTGATCTGGACACCAAGATGCCTAAATGCATGGCAAATACCTCCTTTTATAGGCCAAAATTGGAAATTATCGATTTGATGACGAATTGATGAGTAGGTGGTCAACCCTTGACTTGATGACAATCCTTATCTTCTCTTGTCTACCCAACACATCATTGATGACGTCAAAATTAGAGTCATTTGAAAACATGAAAGTTCTAAAAAATTATCTCAGCTTTTTTGTGTCAAACATTCAGCTTATTTTGACTTCTAGAACTTCAAATATGGCCAAAATACTGAATAGTGCTCGGGTTGGAAGACAGATTCGGGCTTCTTTATTGTTGCAATAATTTGGACTTGAAAATGGCCTTTTTAGATCTTAGGCTCCATATGAAAGTTGTAGGCCTATGTCTTACCTTTCCATCCATATAAAGTAGACCTAAATCTGAGATTTATAGCTCCAGATATGACCCAATTATCGAATAGTGTTCTGGTTTGGATTGCATCGACATCTCTTTTCTATGTTTGGCCATCTCTTTATCCTTTCAATTTCAGTTTTTAAATTCATCAATCAATCCTTTCATTTATGCAATAGGCCTACATTTAAAATGAACATTTGTCATAAATTAAAGGTATCTTATATTATTATAAAATATGCTTTAGTTAAGGAATTATTGATACTTCAAGTGCAAAATGATGATATAAAACCTTGATAAAAATACACTTTTAAATATCAATCACCCACTGATAAAAGAGGCTTTGAGGGAAAAAGAAAAGAGGTCGATTGTGTTGAAAATGGTAATAAAGGTAGGAAGAACTTGTTCCAAAACTATCACACTCCATTCTCTTCATCCCAAATTCCCAACATTAATTTCAACTCTTCTATTCCTAAGCCTTAGACTAAACACCAAAGAGTCCAAGAACAACTACCTCCATTACCATTACCCTTAAATGAGATGTACCAAAAACTACTAAGCATTCGGTATGTAGCTCCTGAACCTCTTACGCCACTACAACCACCTCACTTTAATTGTTACAAGCCTGACCTCACTAGCAAGTACCATGTCAACACCATAAGGCACAACATTCATACATGTAGTGCCTTTAAGAAGAGGCTCATACATTTGATTCAAGCTATATGGATAAACTTTGAAGGAACTCCAAACCTGTATTCAAACCCTCTACCCTATCATGCTCAAAGTATTGGATTGGTGAATACACTAGAGGTGGAATGCTCTGAAAACCTTAAAGCACTAATTTCCATGTGGTTTGACCTTGGTCTTACCGGGTTATTTATTACTTTGATACTCCTGCACTTGGGATAAGACATCAACTCTTTGATTCTGTCATGTTTTTGGCGCCATTGTCGAGGAGGTAAATTCTTGTATAAATTATAATATTTATTTTATTTTCACTTTTCATTTTTTTATCTAACTTTTTTTTTTGTTTTGTTTCCTTCTTCTTTTATTTTCTTCCTTCTTTTATTTTCTTCCTACATGTGCATGAAAGTTTGGTCATGTACATTAAGTGGTAGATTTTGTAGGGTATCCTCATCGTTTTTTTTTTAAATGGCAGAAGAAGATAATTAGTCACTTTATAATGAGAATATTGACAATAATCGAGTTAAAACACTTAGAGACCACATGAATCCTATAAGAACAAGTGCACCCTCATGCATAATGTTTTCTCCTAATGTATCTCACTTTAATTTTAAGTCATGTATTATTCAACTTTTACCTTCTTTTCATGGCTTAGATCTAGAAAATCCATATTTGCATTTGAGAGAATTTGAAGAAGTTTGTAACATGTATAATGACTTAAATTATAGCATGAACACCATCATATTAAAGTTTTTTCCCTTTTCATTATAAGATAAAGCTAAAATATGGCTACAAAACCTTAGGTCAGGATCCATTCATGCTTGGGATAAAATGCAACAATAATTTTTGAAGAAGTTTTTTCCATCTTAGAGAACAAACTCTTTCAAAAGAAAAATCACCACTTTCACTCAAAAACTAGGAGAAACATTTTACCAATGTTGGGATAGGCATCAGGACTTGCTTAATACTTTCCCTCATCATAGTTTTGAAACATGGAGACTGGTTTCAGATTTTTATGAAGGGTTAACACCTAAAGATAGACAAATGGTGGAATTGATATGTAATGGAACTTTTAAAAATAAAGACCTTAACGAAGCAATGAAGTACCTAGACTTGTTAGCTAAAAATGCTCAAAAATTAGGACACTACAGGTACTTATGAGGCACTAGGTAAAACTCAACCCCATACATTTAGTGGAGGTATGTACAACCATAGAAAAGATCATGATCTCCAAGTTAAATTTGCATCATTAGCTAGAAAAGTTAAGACACTAAAATTAAAAAAGATTGGTCAATTAAAATTTGTTCAAGATATTGTGTGTCAAATCTATAAAACCAATTAACATTCAACTAATGCTTGCCCAACTTTGTCTTGTTTTAAGGAATGTCTCCATGAACAAACTCATGCTTTAAATAGTTTTCAAAGGCTCAATCATAACTCATACTCATAAACATACAACCCTAGTTGAAGAATTCACCTAAATTTCAGTTGGAAGAGTAGTAACAATAATGCATAAACTTCACAGCCACTGTTTCAAGTAAACCATAATTTCTAAAATTCTCATGGATATGTACCTCCTTATGCTCCATCTCTTAGAATAAATCTTGAGGAAACATTACATGCATTCATTGAAATGTAGGAGACAATCAACACTCAAAATGCTCAAACCATGGCAGATCTAGAAGATACGCTTACAAAATTCACATTTAATCTCACTTTTCAAGAGAAAGGTAAGTTTTCATCTCAACCATAACAAAATCCCAAGAGGCAATACAATGCAAATGCAAGCAGTTTCGCAAATCATCACATGGATCAAGTTAAATAAGTCATCACTCTTCACAGTGGTAAAGTTATTGAAAAACCCACTCTTGAACCTTGGGAGAAAGATGATGAGTTAATTTTCGAGGGTAAGGAAGGGGTTGAAGTTGAACATTGTAAAAAAAATATTGATTCCTTGCCAACACTTTCATTTTCTTATGTCATGACCAAACAAAGAAAAGTCAATCACAACTTTGAAATCTTTGAAACTTTCAAACAAGTAAGGATCAATATGCCTTTATTGGATACTATTAAATAGGTACCTTCTTATGCTAAATTTTTGAAACATCTGTGCACTATGAAGAGAAAACTGAATATGAAAAAAAAAGCCTTTTTAACCAAACAAGTAAGTCACATTCTTCAGAACAATAATACTTTGAAATATAAAGACCCTGGTTGTCCTATAATTTCATGCTTTATTAAAGAACACAAAATTAAAAAAGCTTTACTTGATCTTAGAGCTAGTGTGAATTTACTTCCATATTTAGTTTTTCAAAGTCTCAATCTAGGTAAGTTAAAACCAACTTCTATAACTCTGTTACTTGCTGATAGATTTGTAAGAGTGCCTAGAGGAATAGTTGAAGATATGTTAACAAGTTGATAAATTCATTTATCCTATGGATTTTATTGTCCTCGATACACAAACTATTGAAGCATGTAATTTAATTCCTGTTATTTTTTAACATTCATTTCTTGCAACTTCTAACACATTGATTAATTGTAGGAGTGGACTGATGAAGTTATCATTTGAAAACATGACATTGAAGATGAATATTTTCAACATTTACAAGCAATCTAGAGATAATAATGATTTACAAGAGGTGGACTTTATTGAAAAATTAGTTTATGATCAATTTGAAACTATTTCCAGTGAAATTAAGTTTGATGAATCCAAGAATTTACAAATGGTTTATTTTCAGGAAGAATCAAAGGCAAGTAATTGGAGACCACAATTTGAAGAGTTGCCACCATAATTAATTGAGTCTATTCCTTCATATGTTCAACCACCAAAACCTAATTTGAAGTCATTGCTATTCAATCTCAAATACTCATTTTTAGAAGAAAATAAAACTTTTCCAGAAATAATTTCTTCCAAACTTAATGCACATTAAAAAGGTAAGTTATTGCAAACTCTGAAAATGCACAAAAATGCATTAGGATGGACTATAGATAACATAAAAGGAATTAGTCCTTTGATTTGCACACATAAAATTTATTTAAAGGAAAATGCTAAACCCTATAGAGAAATGCAAAGATTGAATCTTAATATGAAAGAAGTAGTGAGGAATAAAGTCATTAAACTTCTAGATAATGCAATCATTTATCCTATTTCTGATAACAAATGGGTAAGTCCTACCCAAGTTATACCTAAGAAGTCTAGAGTCACTATAATAACAAATGAGAAAAATAAGTTAATTTAAACTAAGACTATTACTAGTTGGCGCATATGCATTGACTATAGGAAATTTAATTCAATGACTAGAAAAGATCACTTCCCCTTACCTTTCATGGATCAAATCCTAAAAAGAGTTGGAGGTCATAAATTTTATTATTTCCTAGATGGCTATTTAAGTTATAATCAAATTGAAATTGCATTGGAAGATCAAGAGAAGACTACTTTCACATTTTCATTTGGTAATTTTATTGTTTCCTAGATGGCTATTCAGGTTATAATCAAATTGAAATTGCATTAGAAGATCAAGAGAAGACTACTTTCACATTTCTATTTGATACTTTTGCATATCGAAGGATGTCTTTTGGATTATGTAATGCACCAGCCACATTTCAAACATGCATGCTTATCATATTCAGTAATATGGTTGAACGCTTTCTTAAAATTTTTATGGATGATTTTTCTATTTTTGGTGATTCATTTGATGATTGTTTGACTAACTTAGAAAAGGTTTTGAGCAGGTGTGAAGAGATGAATCTTATGCTGAATTGGGAAAAATATCATTTTATGGTAACAAACAGCATTGTACTTGGTCACATTGTTTTATAAAAAGGAATTAAGGTTGACAAATCTAAAATCGAGTTAATTGTCAACTTGTCAACACCAAAATCTGTTAAAAATGTTAGATCATTCTTAGGACATGCTGGTATTTATAAAAGGTTCATAAAAAAATTAAGTGTTATATCTAAGTCATTCTATAACCTTCTAACAAAGCAAAATGTTTTTGAACGGACTGAATGACACGAAGAAAAGATTGATATCTTCTCCTGAGTGTAGGAGTGTCGAAGTAATAAATAACCCGGCAAGACCGAGGTCAAACCATAAAGAGGTTAATTGTATAAATTATAAATAACAATAATACAACAACAATAGTAGTAATAGTACTAGTAGTAGTAATACTAAAGAAAAATAAGGATAAGAAGAAGAAGAAGATGATAAGAACTTTGAGATAAAATATTAAAGTAAGGATTAAACAATGATAATAACAAATGTCAAGGTCAGAGGTTCCACTAATGGTATGTCAAACAAGTATAGTATAAACTCTTATTATTCAATTGGAAACCACACATAAAAGAGGTTCCAATCATATTATAGATTGTTATTATGATTACATTAGTCATCTTATTTGATTAATGTTAATACTTATAAATCTCGTTAAGCATTCATGATTATAACTTATGTTAACAACAAATCAAGTTCCTTTCATAGCTTAGGTGTTGGTTATACCATACAGTATGAATTATGAAAGTGCCAAGCATTTCTTGTACCAGGTGTTATACAATATAAATCAAGATTAGTCATTTAACAAGCAAAATACTAAAGAGTGAACAAGATAACAAATACAAAACATGTTAGTATCAAACATTAAAGTCCATGCTGAGTTTACATTATACATATTCTTACACCATTAGTGTAACATTTTCACCTTGACATAATAAACTTAGCTATACATAATGAAAGAAAGAAAAATAAATAAACAAAATAAAAACATAAATAAAATAAGAGTTAACTAAGGAAAGGAAAGGAAATGAAAGACATAAACTTGATATTAATGAAAGCAAAGCATAAACATTACAAAAAATACAAAGAGAGAAAGCAAGAGCATGATCTTGATTTGGAAACCAAGATGCCTAAATGCACGACAAATGCCTCCTTTTATAGGCCAAAATTAAGAACTATAGATTTGATAACTAATTCATGAATGAGTGACCAACTCTTGACTTGGTGATAATCCTTATCTTCTCTTGTCTGCCCAAAACATCATTGATAACTTCAAAATTTGAATCATTTAAAACATGAAAGTTATAAGAAATTATCTCAACTTACTTGTGTAAAACATTCAGCTCATTTGGACTTCTAGAACTCTAGATATGGGCTAAACCCTAAACAGTGCTCGGGCTGGAAGACAAATTCAGACTTCTTTGTTGTTGCTACAATTTGGACTTGAAAATGGCCTTTTTAAGTCTTAAGCTCTATATGAAAGTTGTAAGCCTATGTCTTACTTTTACATCCATATAAAGTAGACTTAAATTTAAGATCTACAACTCTAGATATGACCCAATTATAGAATAGTATTCCGGTTTGGATTACACCGATATTTCTTTTCTGAGTTTGGCCATCTTTATATCCTTTCAATTTTAGTTCTTAAATTCATCAATCAATCCTTTTATATATGTGATAACCCTGTATTTAAAATAAACATTTATCATAAATTAAAGGTATCTTATATTATTATAAAACATGCTTTAGTTAAGGAGTTATTGATACTTCAAGTGCAAAATGTTGACATAAAACCTTAATAAAAATACACTTTTAAGTACTAATCACTAAATAATATGAAAAAGCCTTTGTTAAACTTAAAAAATTGCTTACTTCTACTCTTGTCATTCAACCTCTTGATTGGTCATTACCTTTTGAAATAATTTGTGATACTGGTGATTATGTCGTAGGTGTTGTTTTGGGACAAAGAAAAGATAAGAAATCTTATGTAATTTACTATGTAAGTAAAACTTTAAATGGTACTCAAATGAATTACACCACCACTAAAAAAGAATTACTTACAGTAGTATTTGCATGTGAAAAAATTAGGTCTTATCTTGTCGGCTCACCTATTACTTACAGTAGTTTTGAAATATCTTTTTCCAAAAAAAGATTTTAAGGCTAAACTAGTATGATGGATTTTGTTACTTCAAGAATTTGATATCATAGTCAAAGACAAGAAAGGCACCGAAAATGTTGTTGCGAATCATTTGTCAAGATTGACAACAAATTTGAGATTTGACATCACACCAATCGATGACTACTTTCCTAATGAATACTTATTTTTTGTCTCTACAATATCTTGGTTTGCTAATATTGTTAATTTTCTTGTTTTAGGACATTTGCCAGCTCATTAGAATACCTAAGAAAAAATAAAGTTCTTGAACGAAGTGAAGAATTTTTATTGGGATGACCCTTATTTATTTAAATATTATCCTAATCAAATATTTTGAAGATATATTCCTGACAATGAGGCAAGTAGTGTCATTAAATTTTGCACTCTAAGGCATGTGGGGGTTATTTCTCATCAAGAAAGACAACTGTAAAAATCTTACAAAGTGAATTTTTCTGGCCCTCCATGTTTAAGGACTCACACGTATTCTACAAGACTTATGAAAATTATCAAAAGTTGGGATTTATTTCAAAAAGTCGCATGATGCCTTTAAATCCTATTCTTGTTATTGAGATCTTTGACTGTTGGGGTATAGATTTTATAGGCCTATTTTCTCCATCATTTGGTTTCTTGTACATATTAGTCGTATTAAATTATGTTTCAAAATGGATAGAGGCAATTTCAAGTCGAAACAGTGATCACAAAACAGTGATAAAGTTTTTGAAAGAAAATATTTTAAGTCGATTTGGAATCCCTCGAGCCATGATAAGTGATGGTGGAACATATTTCTGTAATAAGTCATATGAGTCTAATGAAAAAATATAGAATTACACATAAAGTTGTCACCCCTTATCACCCCTAGATAAGTGGACAAGTAGAACTTGATAATAGGGAGATCAAGCAAATCTTGGAGAAAACAATGAACCTTAATAGGAAAGACTGGTCTTTAAGACTTAATGATGCACTTTAGGCATATTGAACTGCTTATAAACATCATTGGGTATGTCACCTTATAGACTAGTCTATGAAAAACTTTGTCACTTGTCTGTGGAACTTGAACATAAAGCTTATTGGGCTATTAAAACTTTCAATTCAAATCTTAATGATCCTAGTCAGTTGCGAAAATTACAAATAAATGAGTTTGAGGAAATAAGAAATAATACATATAAAAATTCAAGAACTCATAAAGTAAGAATCAAAGAGTTTCATGACAAGAAAATATTGAGAAAAACATTTGATGTAAGTCAAAAGGTCTTACTTTATAATTCTCGACTCCATGTATTGCCTAAAAACTAAGATCAAGATGGAGCGATCCTTTTATTGTGAAACATATGTATCCATATAAGACCTATGATATCAAGAATCTAAAAAATGGTAATGTTTTTAAGGTAAATGGACATTGTTTGAAAGCTTACTTTGATATTTTTTTCAATTGAAAATGACTCCATTGAATTGAGTGATCCTTTATATAAAGATTGATATATTTTTTTCCTCTCTCACATTGATTTTGTGTTTTCTTTTGGTGTGACCTTTGTTTTGCTAGCCTTTTTTTCCACCCCGGTCAAATGGTGGATAATGTTATTTTGTGACTTCAGTCGGTTCTTTCAATTTCTCATAATAACTAATATATGTGTATATTTGTTCAATTTTTTACCCTTTCTCCTTTCTTTACATCTCTTCTCATTTCAAAATGGATACCACTCTTGAAAAATTGAAAAAATATTTTCCTACTCTACCTTAGAATGCAATTACAAAAATTTACCATGCTAAATGTGCAAGATTGAGATTTTCAATAAACCATAGAATTCTTGAAGATATTCACTGGTTAATTGAAACAAAGGTCTAATTATCAGGTGAATCCTCAAATTCTTTCATTTTATACATGCGTGGAATAGGTAAAAGCACTTTTACAAAGAAACATCATGCAAAACGATTACAAGTCTGTCACAAATGTGCTAGATGGACTTGTAATGCAAAATGGCATTCTTTAGAAATGGTATCCGTAAATTGTGAAGATAAAATATAGTTTATTAAGGATGGCCTGAGTAAGGAGTCTTTAGATAATCTTCTATTGCTTATGAGACGCACCCTAGTGGAGATGTTCATCGTGCAATTTACTATTTATGACCACAATTCCATTAAGAAAATGCTCAACACAGTCTTGGGAATTTGACTAAAAAAAAGTTGTTTGCTAATTTTTAAGAAAACTGGATAAGAAGCCTATCCCCAACCTATTGAGGGTGTTTAAGCTATTCTTGGACATAAAACCAAGAGAAGATGTGAGCCACAATCACAACTAATTGTACATACACATGTTAACTATTTGTACATACATAGTTTTTTTAAATAATAATAAAAAGAGAGAGAGAGAGACTCTAGCTTACCTATATATAGTTGGTATGATTGCATTTTTATTTTCTCATCTATAAATTCTTATTTCCTTTCCTTCATTTCTACTTAACCCACACATTCCACAAATATCAAAGTGTGTAGAAATGGAAAGTTCCTCAAGTCATCAAATACAAAATATTTGTGTTGTTAGTGGATTTAATCCTGGGAAAGAAAAGGAGTTTTTAAAATCAGCAAATCATTTTGGTCAGGTATTAGTTATAAGAAAGAGTCATTTGGTGTATGGAGAAGACAGTCTTAGGTTAATGGTGGGTGTCAATAGCTGTATTTTTAGGAAGTAGTCAAGTTTTGAGAGTTGTCTCTAAAACTTAAGCATAAGGGGACATTATTGGAAACATAATTAAAGAGGAACTACAGGTCTCTATAATGTCTGATCGAATGAATACAATGTTTAAACATGCTGATGCTTTCATTGCCTTGCTAGGTGGTCTGGGCACATTGAAAAAGATCTTTTATATTTCCTCTTGGACCTAACTTCATATTTACCATAAACCCATAGGTTTGTTAAATGTTAATGGTTATTATGTTAAGGTGTTGTTTTTTCTTGATCATGCTGTGGAACAAGAATTCTTAATGTCTTCAGCACGACAAATTATAATCTTTATTGCTACTACTAAACAATTGATTGACCAACTACAATCTTTCACTCCTATAATTGATCCCTCCATGAGTCGTATAAATTGGTCAATTAAGGACAGTCGTAGAAGGCTTAGATTGGACTTGAGCTTTTGTTTGTGAAACCTTGTGTTTTATTATTTTGTTTTGTTATTTTTTATATTTATTTAAGTGTGTTTCAAGTTTGTTAGTGTTTGTTATTTCAGGTGATATTTTCTATACTTTATCTTTCTATTTTAGAAAATTGAGGACAATATTTTCTTTTGGTTGGGAGGAAGGGGTAGTAGTTGATACTTATAAAAAATACTTTACTAGTTGTGTTTTCTATTTACAAAACTATTGTTATAATTATGGCAAAGTCAAGGAGTTTTTTTGTTAAAGTGATTTCTGAGACGCATCTTAATAAATATTTTTAACAAGGTCTATTATAATACTTCTTGAAATATTCAGGTTTACTAACTCTCGCATTATTAGTTATTGTTTCTGCTCATATACTCATTAAAACAAGTATTTTTAAACCTTCATTTTTACACACACACTTTAACATATGATTGTGGGTTGCATATTAAATTATTACATTATTTATATTCTTTATTAAAGGTAACAACTAAAGGAAATGAATAGTATATATTTTATATATAAAAAAAAAAGCATAGATAAATTTGGTTTCATAGCCTCCTTAACCTAAGCAATTAATCTCAAAGGGGTGTTTTAACATCTAATACCCTAAAGTAAACTGACTTGAGAGCTATTGACCTAATGCTTGTTACATGAGTTGAAGAAAAAAGCTTAAACGAATCAAACAATGCACTATCTACATATTAGTATCTGCAACTCGAGTTATTAAGCTCGAAGGGGTGTCTCAACACTTAATGCCTTAACACTATTTAGTCATAGGATCATATCTAGAGCTATAGATCTTGGATTTCATATTAATTTATATGGTTGGAAAGATAAGAAATAGCCTACAACTTTTATGGGTATGGAAAGACCTAAATTTGCTACTTTCAAATTCAAAGTTTGGCCACAAAAGAGAGGCCTGAATCTATCTTGCAATCCAACCTAAACACTATATAGTGTTTTACCTATAATTGGAGTTCTAGAAGTCCAAATGATCTAAAATTTGGTAGATGAAAGGAAAAGATAATTTCCAACAATTTCATATAGAGCACCACTAAAATTTGGATGGTAGAAATGACACTATATCCAAATAAAAGCATAAGGGTTATCCACCATGTCTACCAGTAGCACTGCTCAATATTTTAGACATATCTCGAGTTATAGTGCTCCAAATGATCTAAAATTTGATAGATGGAAGGAAAAGAAAATTTCCAACAACTTTTATGAAGAACACTTTATCAAATTCTGATTGCATTAATGTCAATTCAATTAGCCAAAATGCTTGAGTGATGTTATGAACCAAGTTTACTAATCAATAGTTGGATATCAATTATCAATTACCATATGTATAGTTCTGAATTTTAGCCTATAAAAGGAGGTATTTGCCATTTATTTAGGCATCTTGTTTTCTATATCAAGATTATGTTCTTGCTCTCTCTCTTTATATTTTTATAATGCTTAAGCTTTGCTTTCATTAATCTCTTGTTCATCCTTTTCATTTCCTTTACTATACTTAGTTAACTTATATCATGTGTATGTTCTTGTATTATTTCTTTAAGTTCTTCTTCTTTATAATGTCTAGTTAAATTAGTTATGCCAAAGTAAAAAGGTTTTATTAATGATATTAGGATAAGTATAATATAAACTCAATATGGACTTCAATGCTTATATCCTAAACAACTTGATATTAACATGTTTTATCATTTTTATCTTATTAATTCTTAATAACTTACTTGTTAAATAGTTAATCTAGATTTGTATCGTATAGCACTTAGTACATCAAATACTTAATCCTTCATAGTCTTCAGCCGACATCGTTATTATGAGAGGAATTTGATTTATTGTTAACATAAGTTAGCATCATGAATACTTGATAAAATTTATAAGTATGGTGTTATGTAAATAAGATGATTAATATGATCATGTTGATAATTAATAAAAAGTTTATATCTTACTTATCTCTAATACTATTAGTGTACTCTCTAACCTTGACATTTGTTCTTATCATTGTATAATCTTCTATTAATCTTACATCTCAAAATCATCTTTAACTCATCTTCACCACCATTATTGTTGTTATTGTTGTTGTTGTTGTTGTTGTTGTTGTTGTTGTTGTTGTTGTTGTTGTTGTTGTTGTTGTTCTTATTGTTCTTATTATTATTATTATTATTATTATTATTATTATTTATAATTTATATAGTTAACTTCCATGTAGTTCGACCTCAGTCTTGCTGAACTATTTATTACTTTGACACTCCTATACTTAGGATAAGACATCAACTTGTTAATCATGTCATTTCTTAATTTTGAGCATTTTCAGCTAATAAGTCTAAGTACTTTATTGCTTCATTAGGGTCTTTATCTTCAAAAGTTTCATTGCACATCAATTCAACCATTTGCCTATCTTTAGGTGCTAACCCTTCAAAAAAAATATGAAACCAATCTAGGGCAAGTATTAAGCAAGTCTCAATATCTATCCCAACATTGATAAAATGTTTCTCCTGGTTTTTGAGTGAAAGTGGTGATTTGTCTTTTGAAAAAGTTTGTTCTATGAGAAGGGAAAAACTTTTTTAAAAATTATTGTTCTATTTCATCCCAAGCACAAATGGATCCAGGTCTCAAATTTTATAGCAATGTTTTAGCTTTATTTTTTAATGATAAAGGAAAAGGCTTTAATCTGATAGTGTTCATACTATAATTTGAGTAATTAAATGTGTTACAGACCTCCTTAAGTTCTCTTGTATTCCAAGCATCTTGCTCAATGATTAATACTTAAAATTGTATTTTTATCAAGGTTTTATATCATTATTTTGCACTTGAAGTATCAATAACTTCTTAACTAAATCATGTTTTACAATAACGTATCTAATAATATAAGATACCTTTAATTTATGGTAAATGTTTATTTTAAATACAGGCCTATCATATAAATAAAAGGATTGGTTGATGAATTTAAGAACTGAAATTGAAAGGACAAAAAGATGGCTAAACTCCGAAAAAAGATGTTAGTGCAGTCCAAACCAGAACACTATTCGGTAATTGGATCATATCTAGAGTTGTAAATCTCAGCTTTAAGTCCACTTTTTATAGATGGAAAGGTAAGACATAAGCTTATGACACGACGAAAAGATTGATGTCTTATCCCAAGTGTAGGAGTGTCGAAGTAATAAATAACCTGGCAAGACGGGGTCTAACCATAGGGAGGTTATTGTACAAATTATAAATAACAACAATACAATAACAACAATAATAACAATAACAACAACAACAACAACAACAACAACAACAACAACAACAACAATAATAATAATACTAGTAGTAGTAGTAGTAGTAGAGAAAGAGAAGAAGATGATGATGATGAGATATTAAAGTAAGGATTAACAATGATAATAACAAATGCCAAGGTTAGAGGTTCCATTAATGGTATGTCAAACAAGTATAATATAAACTCTTATTATTCAATTGGAAACCACACATAAAGGAGGTTCCAATCATATTATAGATTGTTAACATGATTACATTAGTCATCTTATTCAATTAATGTTAATACTTGTAAATTTCATCAAGCATTCATGATTATAACTTATGTTAACAACAAATCAAGTTCCTTTCAGAGCTCGGGTGTCGGTTATAACATATAGTATGGGCTATGAAAGTGCCAAGCATTTGTTGTACCAATTGTTATACAACATAAATCAAGATTAGTCATTTAACAAGCAAAGTATTAAAGAGTGAACAAGATAACAAATATAAAACATGTTAGTATTAAACATTGAAGTCCATATTAAGTTTACAGTATACTTATTGTTACACCATTAGTGTAACCTTTTCACCTTGACATAATTAACTTAGCTAGACATAATGGAAGAAAGAAAAATAGATAAACAAAATAAGAACATAAATAAGATAAGAGTTAATCAAAGCAAAGGAAAGGAAATGAAAGGCATAAACTTGATATTAATGAAAACAAAGCATAAAGAATACAAAGAGAGAAAACAAGAGCATGATCTTGATCTGGACACCAAGATGCCTAAATGCATGGAAAATGCCTCCTTTTATAGGCCAAAATTGGGAACTATTGATTTGATGACTAATTGATGAGTAGATAGTCAACCCTTGACTTGGTGGCAATCCTTATCTTCTCTTGTCTGCCCAAAACGTCATTGATGACGTCAAAATTAGAGCTACTTGAAAACATGAAAGTTCTAGAAAATTATCTCATCTTTCTTGCATAAAAAATTCAGCTTATTTTGACTTCTAGAACTCCAAATATGGCCAAAATACTGAACAGTGCTCGGGTTGGAGGACAGATTCGGGCTTCTTTGTTGTTGCAATAATTTGGACTTGAAAATGGCCTTTTTAGATCTTGGGCTCCATATGAAAGTTGTAGGCCTATGTCTTACCTTTCCATCCATATAAAGTAGACCTAAATCTGAGATCTATAGCTCCAGATATGACCCAATTACCGAACAGTGTTCCGGTTTGGATTGCACCGACATCTCTTTTCTAAGTTTGATCATCTCTTTGCCTTTGCAATTGAAGTTCTTAAAGCCATCAATCAATCCTTTCATTTATGTGATAGGCCTGTATTTAAAATGGACATTTACCACAAATTAAAGGTATCTTATATTATTAGATAGATTATTATAAAATGTACTTTAGTTAAGGAGTTATTGATACTTTAAGTGCAAAATGATGATATAAAACCATGATAAAAATGCACTTTTGAGTACTAATCAACTTACAACTTTCATATGGAGCCCAAGATCTAAAAAGGCAATTTTCAAGTCCAAATTGGAGCAACAATAAAGAAGTCTGAATCTATCTTCCAGCCCAAGTACTGTTCAATGTTTGGCTCATATCTGGAGTTCTAAAAGTCCAAATGACCTAAAGTTTTTACAGAAGATAGCTAAGACAATTGCCTATAACTTTCATGTTTTCAATTGGTTCCACTTTTGACATTATCAATGATATTTTGGGCTGATAAGAGAAGATAAAGATTGTCACCAAGTCAAGAGTTGGTCACCCACTCATCAATTAGTCATTAAATCAATAGTTTCTAATTTTAGCCTATAAAAGGAGGTATTTGCCATGTATTTAGGCATCTTGGTTTCCAAATCAAGATCATGCTCTTGCTTTCTCTCTTTGTGTTTTTTGTAATGTTTATGTTTTGCTTTTATTAATATCAAGTTTATGTCATTCCTTTCCTTTCATTTACTTAGCTAACTTTTATTTTATTTATGTTTTTTTTTCTTTCTTTCATTATGTCTAGCTAAATTTATTATGTCAAGGTGAAAAGGTTACACTAATGGTGTAAGAATAAGTATCGTGTAAACTTAATGTGGACTTTAATATTTGATACTAACATGTTTTGTATTTGTTATTTTGTTCACTCTTTAATACTTTGCTTGTTAAATGACTAATATATATTTATGTTGTATAAACACTTGGTACAACAAATGCTTGGCACTTTCATAACTTATATTGTATGGTATAACCGACACCTGAGCTATGAAAAAAACTTGATTTGTTGTTAACATAAGTTATAATCATGAATGCTTGACAAGATTTACAAGTATTAGTATTAATCGAATAAGATGACTAATGTAATCATGTTAATAATCTATAATATGATTGGAACCTCCTTTGTGTGTGGTTTCTAATTAAATAATAAAAGTTTATACTATACTTGTTTGACATACCATTAGTTGATTTTCTAATCTTGATATTTGTTATTATTATTGTTTAATTCTTACATTAATATTTCATCTCAAAGTTCTCATCTTCTTCTTCTTCTCCTTTTTTTTCTTTATTATTATTATTATTACATTAATGTTTATGCTTTGCTTTCATTAATATTAAGTTTATGTCTTTCATTTACTTAGCTAACTTTTATCTTATTTATGTTTTTATTTTTTTCTTTCTTTCTTTCATTATGTCTAGCTAAGTTTATTATGTCAAAGTAAAAAGGTTACACTAATGGTGTAAGAATAAGTATAGTGTAAACTTAATATGAACTTTAATATTTGATATTAACATGTTTTGTATTTGTTATCTTGTTTACTCTTTAATACTTTGTCTGTTAAATGACTAATCTAGATTTATGTTGTATAGTGGACAACAAATACTTGGCACACTTATAGCCCATACTGTATAGTATAAACGATACCTAATCTATGAAAAGAACTTGATTTGTTGTTAATAAAAGTTATAATCATGAATGTCTGACCATATTTACAAGTATTAGCATTAATCAAATAAGATAACTAATGTAATCATGTTAACAATTTATAATATGATTGGAACCTCCTTTGTGTGTGGTTTCCAATTGAATAATAAGAGTTTATACTATACTTGTTTAACATAACATTAGTGAATCCTTTAACCTTGATATTTGTTGTTATCATTGTTTAACCCTTATATTGATTTTTCATCTCAAAGTTCTTATCAACTTCTTCATCATTTTCTTCTTCTTTATTATTATTACTACTATTACTAGTATTGTTGTTGTTACTATACATGTTGTTTATAATTTATACAATTAACCTTTCTATGATTCGACCCCGGTCTCGTTGAGTTATTCATTACTTCGACACACTTCGACACTTGTACACTTAGGAGAAGATATCAATCTTTCGGTCTTGTCAAGTTTTTGGTGTCATTGTCGGGGATCGAACCTAGGTAACCCGTGTGGTAGGCAGGAATACTCACCACTATACTACAAAGAGAGAAAATAAGAACATGATATTGATGTAAAAACCAAGATGCCTAAATGCATGACAAATGCTTCATTTTATTGGCTAAAATTAGGAATTATTGATTTGATGGGTAATTGATGAGTGGGTACTAACTCTTGAATTGGTGACAATCCTTATCTTCTCTTGTCTTCCCAAAACGTCATTAATAATGTCAAAATTGCAACCATTTGAAAACATGAAAGTTGTAGGAAATTGTCTCATCTTTTTAGGAATAAAAATGAAGGTCACTTGAACTTCTAGAACTCTAGATATAGGCCAAAAATTGAATTGTATTCAGTCTACAAAACAGATTCAGACTTCTTCTTTGTTGCTACAATTTGAACTTGAAAATAGCCTTATTAAATTTAGGCTCTATATGAAAGTTATAAACCTATGTCTTACCTTTCCATCCATATAAAGTAGACTTAAATCTAAGATCTATAGCTCTAAATATGACCCAATTACCAAATGATGTTCCGGTTTGGACTCCACCAACATCTCTTTTCTAAGTTTGACTATCTCTTTGTCCTTTTAATTTCAGTTGTTAAACTCACCAGTCAGTCCTTTCATTTATGTGATAAGCCTATATTTAAAATGAACATTTACTATAAATTAAAGGTATCTTATATTATTAGATATGTTATTATAAATCATGTTTTAGTTAAGAAGTTATTGATACTTCAAGTGCAAAATAATGATATAAAACCTTGATAAAAATACACTTTTAAGTATTACTCATTTGACCCAAGTTTATTTTGGACATGGCTGACCGTGACATCCATACATGCCAAATTTAGACATCTTAAGTCTTGTAATGATTTCAAACCCACGTTACTTTGGCTGACTGCCACCTCCATGCTCTTTAGAATTAGATGGCTTCAAGTTTAGGCGCCTTTACTTTGGATTTAGTTGTCTTCCAAGTCCACTCCCTTTGGACATGATTAACACCAAGTTTATATGTCTTGGGTTTAGCAAACATGTCCGAATCCATGTTATTTGTATGTGACAAACATATTGGAATCATGTTTACTAAAGTTTGACTGTCATGCTTGACCCATATTTACTTGGTTTTGACAAGCATACCAAATTCACATTGCTTTGGACATGGTCAACCACTTAGTTCTTTGGACATGGTAAGTGCCATGTCTAGATGCCTTGGGTACAACAAACATACCATACATACATTACTTAGGTCTATTAAACATGTTTGACGTATGTTTACTTAAAAAAATGAGCACCAAATCTGATATAAAAATCAATTATAAAGAGATGAAATTGAAAAAAAAATAACTCAATAAACAAATGAAGGCTAAAGACATCATAATCAAAAGAATAAGGACCAAAGTTAACTTAAAAGACAAATATCCAAATCTTGTTGTTTTTATACAATGGTTAGCATGATTTTCTATAAGAAGAGAGGGGAGAGGGGAGAGAGGGAGGGAGGGAAAACCCCCTGGCCAAATCTCGTTTGTGGCCACCTCGGCACATGCGCTTTGCCATTGTGCTTAAAGTGGTGAGGCACATCAAATGACGTCGCGTAAGGCAAAACTATGCTCAGCACGTGTCAACTATTTCTAAATATAAATAATAATTTATATACAAACAAATACTCAATTACCCTGACCCCATATAATATTTACAATAAAGCTACATGGAAACAACAAAAACACCCCTCCATGCAACTTAATTTTTAGTGAAACCCAAGGATAATTTTATATTTGTAAATTTTTAATTAAAAAAAGGTAAAGAAACCCCTCAACACATGCATATTTTCCCCCTAAGGGCATGATTGTATCATTATTGTATTTTTTTGGAAAAGACAAAAGAAACCCCTAAATCAAATGTTAAAATTTTATGCCTTGAAAGGCAAATCAATATCTATACCATAGCTTAAAAAACCCAAACAAGCCATTTTATTCTCAATCATTCTTTCAATGCCAAATATATCCCATGAAAAAAAGATAATCTTACCTTAACTACATGCTTAACAAGTTTGTTTGGCAAGGATAAATTTATCATTAAACTGCCACAATCCATAATAATTTGTGTTTAGGTGAATAGTAAAAGATTAAGCTCTTTTAGTTATTGTTGTAATGATAAAGAAAATATGAAAGGAAAATATTTTAAGGAAGGAGATAGTAAAAAATAATTAAAAGAGAATAAAAATGAAAATATACTAAAATACAAAATAAAAAAAAAATAATACTAGCCATTATCTAAAGTAAATCCATAATTGATAAAAAGGTGAACACGGAGATTAAAAAGCAAAATTAAAGGCATGTTTACTTTTGTGTTTTAAAAATATTTTAAAAAAAATTGAGATTTTTTTCATTGTTTCAAATTATTATTTTTTGGTGTTTTTAGATCATTTTGATATTGATATTAAAAATTATTTTTTAAAAAAAAAATATTATTTTGATTCATTTATAAACGAAAAATATTTTGAAATGCAACTATAATCAAACTCTCAAACACTCCCTAAAAGCATCAATAAAACATAGTGGTCTTCAACTTATTACATTGTGAATTGCAACAATGTAATGGAAACAAATTGATTGGAAACACATTTTTTTTTAGCAAAATAAAATGACTTTATTATTTTTAAAAGCTAAAAATATATATTATTTTTGTACATAAGTTTTTTAATTCTTTTAATTTTTTATTGTAAAATGGTGTTAATACCCTTAAAAGCAAACAAAATATTAACCTTACAAAATGAGCTTTTTTTCTTTTTATTTTTTATAGCAAAATAAAATGATGTAATTTCCTATAAAAAAAAATTTCAAGGCTGGTGTCCAATGGTGTTTTTATCCTTTTTCTTAGTATATTTAGGTTCACTCAACAATTATTTGATAATTTAACACATAAAAATATTTGATATTACAAAATTAAACAGAAACAAATTAGTTTGTTCACTTTTTTTTTTAAGTAAAATGACTTTGTTATCCTTCAAAGCAAAAAAAAGAAAAAAACTTTTGTTTGAGGGCTTTTATATCCTTTTATTTTATAGTAAAATGATGTTAATACCATTAAAACAAAAAAGAATATTAACCTTGAAAAGAGGGGCTTTTTCATCTTTTTTATTTTTCTGGAAAGTGAAATGACATAATTGTCTTAAAATAAAAAAAATTATAAGATTTGTGTCTGAGGATGTTTTCATCTTTTCTTAATAGTTTTTTTTTTGTTATATTAAGGTTCACCCAAGGAATGTTTTGTAATTTAACAAATATAAATATTATTAGAAAAGAGTTATTGACACATCATATTCAGTGCATGAACAACACATATGAATTGTTTGGCAAATAAACATCACCTTTTGCAATGGTGTTGAAGTTGGCATGGTGGCCACACCATTATACAATGATATGTGTGGCCAATAGTTTTTGGGTTAAGTGTTGATGGCCTTTCTTTTTTCTTTTATCTTTTCTTTTTAATTTTCATGATTAACCATTCAAAATCTCAAAGCAACCCTTCAATTGTTTTCTTCTTTTGCTTTACTCATTATTCTTTTGATTATGATTTATTTTATATGAAATAATTTATCAAATAATGATTTTTTTTAATTTCATGATCTTTTAATTCTTCATAAATTAAATTTAATCTTTATTCTTTTGATTGTTATTTTTTATTTTAAATACTTTTTGAAAGAAAAAATTATTCTAAACATCCTATACTTTACTCTTTGCCTCCATTATTTTGAAAATGATATAAAACATCTTTCATCAATAAAATTTTCAAATCAATCAGAACAACCTTATGTATATTATATCAGAAAACTCAAAAACCTAATCCTTCTATCTTTTCACTTTACAACTTCTTCTTTCTCAATTTAGAATTAAAAAACTCTCATATATCGAAAGGAAGTCAAGATATATCCAGAAATCAATTTCCTAATGGAATTATTTGTTTGTTTCCTTGACTATCCTATTTCATTTGATCTCTTAACAGTGCTATTAATTCTAAAGACGTTACTAGAATTGCAATCATCTCCATCATACAGTGACAATTAAATGAGAGAATGGTGGTGGTGGCTAGGGATTTTCAATAGATTTTTGCTAGGATTATTGCCATTTTATCTATCTTTGAGCCTTAGATTAGGTTTTGTGGGTTTGACTCTCTATTGAGTTTTCATTTTTCTTTTGATTTTCAGTTAAAATCACCCAATATGTTTGTTCATTGAATTCTAGTTTTTTTTTTCTTCTTTAAGTTTTTTTAATAATATTTGCATTTGAAATTCTTGAAATGATTTTTTGTTTTGCTTAGTTTCAATCTTCCATGTTGGGTGTGTTACTGTTCTTATCATTAGATCTCATTTTTCTTATAAGCTTAAGTTATAAGGGATGGGGTTCAGATAGCTTGGTAGGATAGGATACACTAGAGTGACTACAAAAATGAATTTTAAAGCATGACTCGGTTTCTTTAATTTTGGACTTTTATGAGTGCAGATAATGTATGCTAGATCTTGACAGGTCAATTTGAAACTTATTTTTCATTAACATAATTGAATCCTTTGTCATTCATTGTGCTAATGTTATTTCTTTTTAGCTCTGTGTTATTAAATGAGTCAATTGAACCTTGTCTCGCATGATTTTAGCCAAATGAAATATAGTTCAATGGAATTATTGGAAAAAAAATATGATTTATTAGCACAACTTTTCAACCATTAAAATCTTTAAAAAATATGGAATCTTATATAAAATCTACAAAATTAGATGTGTCAAGCAACTTTAGTCTTGAAAAGGAAGGGTTATTGTTTGATTAAGATGATGGTTTTCAAGGGTTATTGTTTGATTAAGATGATGGCTATGGATTGACATAGAAGATTGGTTTTAGGTTAAAGAAGGGTTGTGTTTGCTTAATTGGAAAAAAAAAATTATGGTATGGGTGGTGAATAGTTAAGATGAGATAATTTTGTTTTTAGTGTTTTTTTTTCAATATTGTTGATGAATGAAGGTTGAAAAAATTCCAGTGTTTGTTGTGGATTGGAAAAAAGGAGTAGTTGGATTTTTAGGGTTTTTTATTAGATTTTCAAATTATAAACTATAGAATGTAAAGTAAAATTTTTGAAATAACAAAGATGAAATGAAAAAATGACAAACATTATAAGGGTCAAGGGTCAAAGTATTTTTTTTTTTCCTTTCTAAGATTGATTTTTTTTTACAATTTTATACTTTAGTTTTTTTTTCTTATTAGATTTGATCCTTATTATTTTGATTTATATTTTCTGGTTTTATCAAATCATTTATTTTTTTTTTCAATTTAATTATTCAATAAAAAATTGATTTGAAATTAAATTTCTTGATTGAGTTTGATTCAAGGATTTTAAGGAATTTAAAATTGAGAAATAAACCGAGGTTTAGGAGATTCATCTTAATTTTCTTGTTTTTTATTCTTGTTTTAAAGCTCATGTTTTTTGTTTTATAATTCAATATTTTTTTAATTGAATATTGAGATTCATTATTTTTTTTTACTTTATATTGGGTGTTTCACTAATTTTAAAAATGACTCGGGTTATTTTACTCTTTAATATTAGATTGTTATGATTTAATTTTGTAGTTTTATTTGATTTATTTTTTATGAGATCACTTTAATATCACAATTAGATCATAGGTTTGCATGCTTATTGCTTACCTAGGTCGAATTATATTAATTTTTTTCCTATTATTTTGTTAATTAATATTTTATTTATTAGAGATTGAGCTTTATATATA
>SRLM01000289.1:0-50443 GCA_015708895.1 Populus ilicifolia | reverse complement strand
TGCACTTGGGAGAAGACATCAATCTCTTTGTCGTGTCACTTATGGAGGGATCAATTATAGTAATGAAATATTATAGTTGGTCAATCAATTGTTTAGCAGTAGCAGTAGAGATTATGATTTGTTGTACTGAAGATGTTAGAAATTCTTGTTCCATAGCATGATCAAGAAAATACAATAATTTATCATAATAACCATTAACATTTAACAAACCTATAGGTTTATAATGAATGTGTAGTTGGATCCAAGAGAAAATATGAAAGATCTCTTCCAATGTGTCTAGACTACCTAGTAAAGCAATGAAGATATCAACATGGTTAAACATTACATTCATTCGAGCAGACATTGTGGAGACCTGAAGTTCCTCTCTAATTGTTTTTTCAATGATGTCCTTTTATGCTAAAGTTTCGAGGATGACCCCCAAAACTTGACTACCTCCTAAAAATACAACTATTGACACACCTCCCATTAACCCAAGATTGTCTCCCCTACACACTAAATGAATTTTTCTCTCAACTAGCACCTGACTAAGATGATTTATTAATTCTAAAAACTCCTTTTCTTTTCCAGGACTAGATCCACCAAAAATACAAATATTTCTTGTGTGATGACCTGAGGAACTTGTTATTTCTACACATTTTTATATTTGTTGAATGTATGGGTTGAGTAGAAATGAAAGGAAGGAAGAGAGGATTTTATATATGAGAAATTAAAAAGGTAATCATACCACCTATATGTAGGCTAGCTTGAGTCTCACATACACACTCTCTCTCTTTATTTATTTATTTTTGAAAAGCATGTGTATGTACAAGTAGTTGTGATTGTGGCTCATATCTTTTCTTGGTTTTACATCTAAGAACGACTTAAATGCCCTTTATAGGTCGGGGATAGGCTTCCTATCTAGTTTTCTTAAAAACAGGCAAACAGGGTCTTTTTTAGTCAGATTCCCAAGACTAAGTTGAGCATGTTCTTTATGAATTATATTTTATCTTCATGGTTTATAGATCATATAATAGAGTTAATAGAATTACACGATGCACATCTCCACTAGGATGCATTTCAAGAGTTAATAGAAGATTATCTAAAAACTCCTTACTTAGGCCATCCTTAATGAATTATATTTTATCTTCATGGTTTATAGATACCATTTCTAAAGAATGACATTGTTAATTACAAGTCCATCTGACACATCGATGACAGACTTTCAGTCGTTTTGCATGATGTTTCTTTACAAAAATGCTTTTACCTGTTCCAAGCATGCATGAAATAAAGGAATTAAAGGACTCACCTGATAATACGACCTTTGCTTCAATCAACCAGTGAATATCTTCAAGAATTTCATAATTCATTAACAACCTCAATCTTGCATATCTAGCACGGTAAATTTTTGTAATCATATTCTGAGGCAGAGCGGGAAAATACTTTTTCAATTTTTCAAGAATAATGTTCATTATCATATGAGAATTGGAAGAGAGATTCAAAGAATTGCACAAATATATACGCAAATATCAGTTATTATGGGAAACTAAAAGAACTGACTTAAGTCATGGAGTATCGTTGTTCGCCATTTGATTTGGGTGAGAGATGCTAGCAAAAATCACTCAAAAAGAAACATAAAAACAACGTGAGGAAAAAATATTATCAATCTTTTTTTACAAGATCATTCAAATGATGTTTATTTTTCTTAAAAACATTGTCATTCATTGAATTCTCAATATCGAAGGCCTCATAAGGATACACATGTTTCTTAATAAATAGACTGCCCCATCTTGATCTTAGCGCTTTGGGGAATAAATGGAGTTGAGAATTATAAAACAAAACTTTTTAACTAGTATTAAATTTTTGACAATTTTCACAAGTTTTGTATAATGCATGTGTGTCCTTGAACATGGTGGGCCAATAAAAATCCATTTTGAAAGATTTTTCCACCTATCTTTTTTAAAAAGAAGTAACTCCTACATACTTCAGAAAGACAAAGTTTAATGACACTACTTACCTCATTGTCAGAAATGAATCTTTGAAATATTTGATAACGATAATATTTGAATAAGTTAGGGTCATCACAATAAAAGTTCTTCATTTTGTTCAAAAACTTTTCTTTGTCTTGGATACTCCAATCAGCTAGCAAATCTCCTAAAGCATGAAAATTGATATTTTTATCATACCAAGGCATTGGACTAAGAGAAAGTAATGATTCATCCGAAAAGTAATCATCGATTGGTGTGATGTCAAATGTCGAATTTGTTTTCACTGTTAATAAAAGATTCGAATCAACATTTTTAGTGTTTTTTTCATTTGTGATTTCTTCATTAAAATAAATCATTTGTAAATTTTCAGATTGATCCAACTCATTTTACTTAAAGTAGATTCAAGTTGATCATAAACTAATTCGTCAATATGATCTACTTCTTGCAAATCATTATCATCTCCAGGTTGCTTGCAAATGTTGAAAATATTCATCTCCAATATCATGTTTCCAAATGATAACTTCATCAGTCCATTCCTACAATTAATCAATGCAATAGAAATTACAAGAAACGGACATCCTAAAATAATAGGAAATGAATTACATACTTCAACAAGTTATGTGTCCAACACAATAAAATCCACAGGATAAATGAATTTATCAACTTGTACTAACACATCTTTAATTATTCCTTTAGGCACTTTTACAGATCTATCAGCAAGTAAAAGAGTTACAGAAGCTGGCTTTAACTCACCTAGATTGAGACTTTGAAAAACTGAATATGAAAGTAAATTCACACTAGCTCCAAGATCAAGTAAGGCGCTTTTAATTTTATGTTCTCTAATAAAGCAAGAAATTATAGGACAACTAGGGTCTTTATATTTCAAAGCATTATTATTCAGAAGAACGACACTTACTTGTTTGACTAAAAAGGCTTTCTTTTTCACATTTAGTTTCCTCTTCACAGTACATAGATCTTTCAAAAATTTAGCTTATGAAGGAACTTGTTTAATAGCATCCAACAAAGGTATATTAATTCTTACTTGTTTGAAAGTTTTAAAGATTTCAGAGTTGTGATTGACTTTTCTTTGATTGGTCATGACATGAGGAAATGGAAGTACTGGTGGGGAATCAATTTTTAGATTCAACCCCTTCTTTACCCTCAAAGATTGACTCATCATCTTTCTCATAAGGTTTAAGAGTGGGTTTTTCAATAACCTTACCACTGCAAAGAGCAGTGACTGATTTGACTTGATCTATGTGTTGGCTTCTGGAACTACTTGCATTTGCATTATATTGTCCTTGGGATTTTATTGTGGTTGAGATAAAAACTTACCTTTCTCTTGGAAACTAAGAGCACATGTCAATTTAGCAAGAGTATCTTTAAAATCTCTCATGTTTTGAGCAAGTTGAGTATTAATTGTCTCTTACTTTTCAATCAATTCATGCAATGTTTCCTCAAGATTTCTTATAGGAGGTGGAGCATAAGGAGGTGCATATTTATGAGAATTTTGAAAATTATGGTGTGCTTGAAATGGTGGTTTTGAAGCTTGTACATTGTTATTATCACTCTTCCAACTGAAATTTGGGTGATTTCTCTAACTAGGGTTATATGTTTGGGAGTACGGGTTGTTGTTAGCCCTTTGGAAATTGTTTCAAGCATGGGCTTATTCATGAAGATATTCTTTAAAAGAAGGCAAGGTTGGATAGTTACTGGTTGACTGTTCATTTGTTTCACATATTTGACACACAATGTTTTCAACAAATTTTAATTGACCACTCTTTTTTAATTCTAATGCCTTAACTTTTCTAGTTAAAGATGCAAACCTAACTTGTAGGTCATGATCTTCCTTAAGGTTGTATATACCTCCACTAGATGCATGAGGTTGAGTTTTACTCGGTGTCTCACAAGTACTCGCGGTGTCTCAATTATAAGCATTTTCAGCTAACAAGTCTAAATACTTTATTGCTTCACCAGGGACTTTATCTTCAAAAGTTCCATTGCACATCAATTCAACCATTTGCTTATCTCTATCTATTAACCCTTCATAAAAATATGAAACCAATCTTCATGTTTCAAAACCAAGATGAGGGCAAGTATTAAGCAAGTTTCGATACCTATACCAACATTGGTAAAATGTTTCTCTTGGTTTTTAAGTGAAAATGGTGATTTGTCTTTTAAAAGAGTATATTCTGTCAGATGGGAAAAACTTCTTTAAAAAATGTTGTTACATTTCATTCCAAGCACGAATGGATCCTAGTCTCAAATTTTATAGCCATGTTTTAGCTTTATCTTTTAATGAAAAAGAAAAAAAGCTTTAATTTAATAGTGTTCATGCTACAATTTGAATCATTATATGTGTTGCAAATCTCCTCAAATTCCCTTAAATGCAAGTATGGATTTTCCAATTCTAAGCCATAAAAAGAAGGTAAAAGTTGAATAATGTCTGGTTTGATATTAAAATGAGATGCATCGGGAGGAAAAACTATGCATGATGGTACACTTGTTCTTGTTGGATTCATGTGGTCTCTAAGTGTTCTAGCACAATTATTCTTATTATTCTAATTATGAAGTGATTGCTTATCTTCTTCGGCTATATTTTCTAAAAATGATGAGGATACCCTACAAAATCTACCACTTGATGTACGTGACCATACTCTCATGCACATGTAGGAATAAAATAAAAGGAAGAAGAAACAAGACAAAAGAAATAAAGTTATATACAAGAAAAGTAAAAAGAAAAAATAAAAAAAACTACTATAATTTATACAAGAACTTACCTTGCCGGTAATGGCACCAAAAGTTCTAGGAAATTTTCTCAGCTTTCTTGTGTAAAAAATTCAGCTCATTTCGACTTCTAGAACTCTAGATATGGCCAAAATACTAGACAATGCTCGGGCTGGAGGACAGATTCGGGCTTCTTTGTTGTTGCAACAAATTGAACTTGAAAATGACCGTTTTAGATCTTGGGCCTATATAAAAGTTGGAGGCCTATGTCTTACCTTTCTATCCATATAAAGTAGACCTAAATCTGAGATCTATAGCTCCAAATATGACCCAAACACCGAACAGTATTTCAATTTGGATTGCACCGACATCTCTTTTCTAAGATTGGCCATCTCTTTATCCTTTCAATTTCAGTTCTTAACTTCATCAATCAATCCTTTCATTTATGTGATAGGCCTGCATTTAAAATGAACATTTGTCATAAATTAAAGGTATCTTATATTATTAGATATATTATTATAAAACATGCTTTAGTTAAGAAATTATTGATACTTCAAGTGCACTTTTAAGTATTAATCACTTGACAAAATTTACAAGTATTAACATTAATTGAATAAGATGACTAATGTAATCATGTTAACAATCTATAATCTGATTAGAACCTCCTCTGTGTGTGGTTTCCAATTGAATAATAAGAGTTTATATTATATTTGTTTAACATACCATTAGTGGAACCTCTAACCTTGACATTTGTTATTATCATTGTTTAATCCTTACATTAATATTTCATCTCAAAGTTCTCATCATCTTCATCTTCTTCTTCTTCTCCTTCATTTTCTTTATTATTATTATTATTATTACTACTACTACTATTGTTGTTTTTGTTGTTGTTGTTGTTGTCATCATCTATAATTTATACAATTAACCTCCTTATGGTTCGACCTTGGTCTTGTCGGGTTATTTATTACTTTGACTCCTGCACTTGGGAGAAGATATTAATCTTTTAGTCGTGTCACACTACTTACCTCATTGTTAGGAATGCATCTTCAAAATATTTGATCGGGATAATATTTGAATAAAT
This sequence comes from Populus ilicifolia, assembly GCA_015708895.1. NCBI lineage: Eukaryota > Viridiplantae > Streptophyta > Magnoliopsida > Malpighiales > Salicaceae > Populus > Populus ilicifolia. The sequence continues at coordinate 44,671 of SRLM01000289.1, read as the reverse complement.
AAGGGTCATCTCAATAAAAGTTCTTCACTTCATTCAAGAATTTTCATCTTCACTTCGTTCAAGAATTTTCTTTTATCTTGGGTACTCCAATGAGTTGGTAATTGTCCTCAAACAAGAAAGTAGAGACAGAAAGTAAAGATTTATCGAAAAAGTAGTTATCGATTAGTGTGATATCAGTTTTCAAATCTGTTGTCAATCTTGACAAGTGATCTACGACAACATTTTCGCTGTCTTTCTTATCTTTGATTGTGATATCAAATTCTTGAAGTAACAAAATTCACCGCACCAATCTAGCCTTAGAATCTTTCTTAGAAAAAAGATATTTCAATGCTACATGATCACTAAAAACAACAACAGGTGAGCTAATAAGATAAGACTTGAATTTTTCACATGCAAATACTACTGCATTCAGTGGTGGTATAATTCATTTCAGCACTATTTAAAGTTTTACTTGCATAGTAAATCACATAAGTTTTAACAGCACCTACGGTATAATCACTAGCATCATACATTATTTCGAAAGGTAATGACCAATTAGGAGGTTGAATGACAGGAGCACAAGTAAGCATGTTTTTAAGTTTGATAAAGGCTTTTTCACAATGTTTAGTCCATTCAAAAATATTATCCTTTTTTAGAAGATTACTTAAGTGCTTAGATATTACACTAAAATCTTTTATAAACCTTCTATAAAAACCAGCATGTCCTAAGAATGATCTAACATCTTTAATAGATTTTGGTGTTGGTAAGTTGGCAATTAACTCGATTTTAGATTTATCAACCTTAATTCCTTTTGATAAAACAATGTGACAAGTACAATGCCATTTGTTACCATAAAGTGATATTCTTCCCAATTCAGTACAAGATTCTTTTCTTCACACCTGCTCAAAACGTTTTCTAAGTTAGTCAATTAATCATCAAATGAATCGCCAAAAATAGAAAAATCATCCATAAAAATCTCAAGAAAATATTCAACCATATCACTAAATATACTAGGCATGCATCTTTGAAATGTGGCTGGTGCATTACATAATCTAAAAGGCATCTTTCGATATGCAAAAGTGCTAAATGGACATGTGAAAGTAGTCTTCTCTTGTTCTTCCAATGCAATTTCAATTTGGTTGTAACCTGAATAGCCATTTAGAAAACAATAAAATTCATGACCTGCAACTCTTTCTAGGATTTGATCCATGAAAGGTAAAGGAAAATGATTTTTTCTAGTCATTGAATTAATTTTCCTATAGTCAATACACACGTGCCACCCAGTAATACTCCTAGTGGGAATTAACTCATTGTTTTTATTTGTTATCACAGTGACTCTAGACTTTTTGGGTACAACTTGGGTAGGACATACCCAATTGTTGTCAAAAATAGGATAAATGATTTCGTTATCTAAAAGCTTAATGACTTTATTTTTCACTACTTCTTTCATATTAGGATTGAGCCTTCGTTGCATTTTCCTAGAGGGTTTAGCATTTTCCTCTAAATAAATTTTGTGTGTACAAATCAAAGGACTAATTCCTTTTATGTCAGCTATAGTCCATCCTAATGTATTTTTATGTATTTCAAAGTTTGTAATAACTTACCTTCTTGATATGCATTGAGTTTGGAAGAGATTATTACCAAAATAGTCTCATTTTCTCCCAAAAATGAGTATTTGAGATTGAATGGCAACGACTTCAAATCAAACTTAGGTGGTTGAACACTTAAAGGTATGGACTTAATTAATGGTGGTGGCAATTCTTTAATTTGTGGTCTCCAATTACTTGCCTTTGATTCTTCCTGAAAATAAATTATTTGCAAATCATCATATTCATCAATCTCAATTTCACTGGAAGTGGTTAGAAATTGATCATGAATTAATTTTTCAATAAAATACACTTCATGTAAATCAGTATCATCTCCAGGTTGCTTGCAAATGTTGAAAATATTCATCTCCAATGTCATGTTTCCAAATGATAACTTCATCAGTCCATTCCTACAATTAATCAATGCAATAGAAATTGCAAGAAACGGACGTCCTAAAATAACAGGAAATGAATTACATACTTCAACAGGTTATGTGTCCAAAACAATAAAATCCACAGGATAAATGAATTCATCAACTTGTACTAACACATCTTTAATTATTCCTTTAGGCACTTTTACAAATCTATCAGCAAGTAAAAGAGTTACAGAAGCTGGCTTTAACTCACCTAGATTGAAACTTTGAAAAACTGAATATGGAAGTAAATTCACACTGGCTCTAAGATCAAGTAAGGCTCTTTCAATTTTATGTTCTCTAATAAAGAAAGAAATTATAAGATAACCAAGGTCTTTATATTTCAAAGCATTATTCTTCTAAAGAATGACACTTAGTTATTCGACTAAAAAGGCTTTCTTTTTCATATTTAGTTTCCTCTTCACAGTACATAGACCTTTTAAAATTTTAGCATAGGAAGGAATCTATTTAATAGCATCCAGCAAAGGTATATTGATTTTTACCTGTTTGAAAGTTTCTAAGATTTCAATGTTGTGATTGACTTTTCTTTGTTTGGTCATGGCATGAAGAAATGGAAGTACTGGTGGGGAATCAGTTGTTTCTTTGTAATTTTCAGATTCAACCCCTTCCTTACCCTTAGAGATTGACTCATCATCCTTCTTACAAGGTTCGAGAGTGGATTTTTCAATAACCTTACCACTACAAAGAGTAGTGATTGATTTGACTCGATCTATGTGTTGGCTTCCAGAACTACTTGCATTTGCATTGTATTGCCCATTGGATTTTGTTATGTTTGAGATGGAAACTTACCTTTCTTTTAGAAACTGAGAGCATATGTCAATTTTACAAGAGTATCTTTAAAATCTGTCATGTTTTGAGCAAGTTGAGTATTGATTGTCTCATGCTTTTCAATGAATGCATGCAATGTTTCCTTAAGATTTCTTCTAGGAGGTGGAGCATAAAAAGGTGTATTTTCATGAGAATTTTGAAAATTATGGTGTGCTTGAAATGGTGGTTGTGAAGTTTGTACATTGTTATTATCACTCTTCAAACTAAAATTTGGGTGATTTCTCTAACCAGGATTGTATGTTTGGGAGTATAGGTTGTGGTTGGCCCTTTAGAAACTGTTTAAAGCATGGGTTTGTTCATGGAGACATCCTTAAAAGAAGGCAAGGTTGGACAATTATTGGTTGAGTGTTTATTTATTTCATATATTTGACATACAATGTTTTCAACAGATTTTAATTGACCACTCTTTTTCAATTCTAGTGCCTCGACTTTTCTAGCTAAAGATGCAAACTTGTCATGATCTTCCCTAAGGTTGTACATACCTCCACTAGATGTATGAGGTTGAGTTTTACTTGGTGCCTCATAAGTACCCGCGGTATTCCAATTTTGAGTATTTTCAGCTAACAAGTCTAAGTACTTCATTGCTTCATCAGGGTCTTTATCTTTAAAAGTTTCATCGCACATCAATTCAACCGTTTGCCTATCTCTAGGTGTTAACCCTTCATAAAAATATGAAATCAATCTCCATATTTCAAAACCATGATGAGGGCAAGTATTAAGCAAGTCTCGATACCTATCTTAACATTAAAATGTTTCTCTTGGTTTTTGAGTGAAAGTGGTAATTTGTCTTTTGAAAGAATTTGTTCTGTGAGATAGGAAAAACTTCTTTAAAAACTGTTGTTGCATTTGATCCCAAGCATGAATGGATCTAGGTCTCAAATTTCATAGTCATGTTTTAGTTTTATCTTTTAATGAAAAAGAAAAAAGCTTTAATCTGATGGTGTTGATGCTACAATTTAGATTATTATATGTGTTCCAGACCTCCTCAAATTCCCTTGAATGCAAGTATGGATTTTTCAATTCTAAGCCATGAAAAGAAGGTAAAAATTGAATAATACCTGGCTTAAAATTAAAATGAGATACATCGAGAGGAAAAATTATGCATGATGGTGTTCTTGTTCTTTTGGGATTAATATGGTCTCTAAGTGTTCTAGCATAGTTATTTTCATTATTCTCATTATGAAATGATTGATTATCTTTTTCGGCCATATTTTCTTAAAATGATGAGGATACCCTATAAAGTCTACCACTTGATATACATGACTACACTCTCATGCACGTGTAGAAATAGAATAAAAGAAATAAGAAAACAAAAGAAGAAGAAATAAGAGATAAGAAACAAAGTTATATACAAGAAAAGTGAAAAGAGAAAATAAAATAAATACTATAATTTGTATAAGAACTTATCTCCCCAGCAACGGTGCCAAAAACTTGACACAACTAAAAGATTGATATCTTCTCCCAAGTGCAAGAGTGTTGAAGTAATAAAAAACCCGACAAGACCGGGGTCGAACTATCGAGAGGTTAATTGTACAAATTATAAACAACAAGTATAAATAACAATAATAGTAACCACAACAACAACAATAACAATAATTACAATAATAATAATAGTAGTAGTATTAATAGTAATAATAATAATAATAATAATAATAATAATAATAATAGNGTAACCACAACAACAACAATAACAATAATTACAATAATAATAATAGTAGTAGTATTAATAGTAATAATAATAATAATAATAATAATAATAATAATAGAAGAAGAAGAAGAAAACGAAGAAGCTTATGGGAATTTTGAGATGAAAGATTAATGTAAGGATTAAACAATAATAATAACAAATGTCAAGGTTAGAGGATCCACTAATGGTATGTCAAACAAGTATAGTATAAACTCTTCTTATTCAATTGGAAACCACACACAAAGGAGGTTTCAATCTAATTATAGATTATTAACATGATTACATTAGTCTTCTTATTCAATTGATGTTAATACTTGTAAATCTCGTCAAGCATTCATGATTATAATTTATGTTAACAACAAATTAAGTTCCTTTCATAGCTTAGGTGTCGGTTATACCATACAGTATGGGTTATAAAAGTGTCAAGAATTTGTTGTACCAAATTTTATGCAACATAAATCAAGATTAGTCATTTAATAAGCAAAGTATTAAAAAGTGAACAAGATAACAAATATAAAACATGTTAGTATCAAACATTAATGTCCAAATTAAGTTTACACTATACTTATTCTTACACCATTAGTGTAACCCTTTTCACCTTGATATAATAAACCTAGCTAGACATACTGAAAGAAAGAAAAATAAATAAACAAAATAACATAAATAAGACAAAAGTTAACTAAGTAAATGAAAGGAAATGAAAGGCATAAACTTGATATTAATGAAAGCAAAGTATAAACATTACAAAAAAATATAAAGAGAGAAAGCAAGAGCATGATCTCGATCTAGAAACCAAGATGCCTAAATGCATGTTAAATGCCTCCTTTTATAGGCCAAAATTGGAAACTATTGATTTGATGACTAATTGATGAGTGAGTGACCAGCTCTTGACTTGGTGACAATCTTTATGTTCTTTTGTCTACCTAAAACATCATTAATAAAATCAAAATTGGAATCACTTAAAAACATGGAAGTTATAGGAAATTGTCTCAGCTTTCTTGTGTACAAAATCCAGGTCATTTGAACCTCTACAACTCCAAATATGGGTCAATCACTGAACAATGCTCAGGCTAGAAGATAAATTCAGACTTCTTTGTTGTTGTTATAATTTGGACTTGAAAATGACCTTTTTTAAGTCTTGGGCTCATATGAAAGTTGTAAGCCTATGTCTTACCTTTCCATCCATATAAAGTAGACCTAAATCTGAGATCTACAGCTTCAGATATGACCTAATTACCAAACAGTGTTCCGGTTTGGACTGCACCGACATCTCTTTTCTATGTTTGGTCATCTCTTTGACCTTTCAATTTCAGTTTTTAAATTCATCAATCAATCCTTTCATTTATATGATAGGCCTACATTTAAAATGAACATTTACCATAAATGAAAGGTATCTTATATTATTTGATATGTTATTATAAAACATGTTTTAGTTAAGGAGTTGTTGATACTTCAAGTGTAGAATGATGATATAAAACCTTGATAAAAATACACTTTTAAATACTAATCATCATGTTAGTATGATAGATACATTATCATGAAGGTTGCCTTTTAAGATTTAATAAAAAAAAGATAAATGTGACAAAAGAGAGAGAAAGAAAAAAACATTATTTGCCACTAAAATTTTCAAAAAGTTAATCTTTATTACTGGAATTTTCATAAACCATGAATAACTAATTCTCATTTTCGGTTTAAGGAGAATAGACACCGTACCCATTATCAAATTATAAGAAATAACATTGTCATTATAATTCTTTCATATTCAAATCCTTATTTTTTTCTTATTTCAAAATTATGTTGTTAATTTCTACTTAAGATAATTGAATTGTTTTGAGATGACATGTATACTTTCTAATTGTTATTGAATTGTTTTAAGATAATTACAATAATTATATAATTATTGTTAGAGACTAGAGTTAGAAGTAAAAAAAATTAATTTGATTATTGCAACTATCATCTTAATTTATTAGAGAAGAATAAGTTAAGTTAAATTGTCAAGCTTTTGAATGATTGCTTAGTATAAATTTGACAAACTTTGCTCTTAAGACTATCACCAAATAAATGAGAATTGCTGTTTGTTATTATTTTTCTTTATGGTAAGAAATTAATTAGAAAGTTTTGTCTAATTAATTTACTAATAGTCTTCTTGATTTCCCTTCGAACTAAGGGACATCAAATTGATATGCATGACTTGAATATTTATTTTTACTTTGATAATCAATAAATTTATAAGAATAGTTGTATGGACCCTTCGAACTAAGTTAACAAAATATTAATTTTATTTTTATAATTTTTTTTATTTTAATTATTCATATCCCTCTATTTTATTTATTTCAATTTCTTGTAGGAAGATTAAACAAAAAAAATTTTGGATTCAACCTACTTTTTATAATTATACTACCAGTTTATTTTGTTTGTAATAGTAAAGTTATGATTATATTTTGTTTGTAAAGACAACCTAGCTTTGAAATAATTTTTCAAAGTCAAATAAAATATTTTATTTTCAGGTAATCTTTAGATAAATTCTAAACAACTTTAAATATATCTAACATGATATCTAAAATTTCAATAAAAAAATCTATCCATAACCCTTGATTTTTCTTTCTAGCATCATTCAATAATAATTGAATTATAAATAAATTTGTTAAAGGGTGTCATGTATTTATAAGATTTGTCTAAGATTTCCTTAGAACTCCTGTTAAAAGATTACTTATCATGATTGGTTAAATGTTGATAGCATCATACAACAAATAATTAACTTCTCTGAATCAATAAATTAGCCTTTTTCCATAAAATTTATTTCGTCTTCTTAGGTTGTTGGATTTGGTACACGGGCTCCTTTCAACAGCCTTACCTTCACGCATTCCCTGTGCACGAACAGCTTTTCATTTGCAGTTATATAAATTATTTCGTAAATTAAGACATAGTATATAACGTTTATTATTATTATTATTATTATTATTATATGAATAAGGATTAAAATTAAGTCTACAAAACTGAAGGCATGCATATGGCATGGAGAAATCTCATCATGATTGAATGGTAAAAATTGATCAGTTGTGCAAAACATGACTGCCAACTGTTCTAGACCAACAGAACAACAAGTTCCCAGTGATCATAATTGCCAGGCATCTTTGCATGTCCAATGAAATTATTTCCTCTACAAATTTAGCTAGCCAGCAGACATGATTGCTTGCTCTCTCTAGCTGCTAGCTTTTCATGGCTTCATGGGTTGAAGAACTCCATTTTCCTCATGTAAACATCCCTATAACAATCGCCCATCTGCTTCCGGTTTCGCCTGCAGGGCCCATATCAGCTGCCCCAGGTGATAGCCTCTACCTCTCTAACCTTGACGACATCATCGGAGCTCGTGTTTTTACCCCAACTATTTATTTCTATAGATTCGATTTCTTGAATAATTCCACCCGAAAATCTGTCATGAAAACTCTATTCAATGCTTTGTCACATGTTTTAGTTCCTTACTACCCTTTGTCAGGCAGGCTTAGAGAAACCAAGAATGGTAAGTTGGAGGTATTTTTTGAACAAGGACAAGGCGCGCTCATGGTAGAGGCATACTCAGAGATGGCCTTGGATAAACTAGGACAACTTACAGTGCCGAATCCAGCATGGTCCCCATTGATTTTCCGGTTCCCAAACGAGGAACCCTACAAAATTCTTGACATGCCATTGCTTATAGCTCAGGTAACTCTCTTTAGCTGTGGTGGTTTTAGCCTGGGCTTAAGACTCTGCCACTGCATATGTGATGGTCTTGGTGCAATGCAATTCCTTCGTGCATGGGCTGCGACGGCGAAGTCAGGCACTTTAGTTACAAACCCTGACCCCTGTTGGAACAGGAAGTTCTTCCAGCCTCGTAATCCACCTGTGGTTAAATACCCGCATATGGAATTTATGAAAATAGATGAAGGCTCAAGCCTAACAAGGAGTCTATGGCAAGAAAAGCCTGTGCAAAAGTGTTACCGCATTAGCCGAGAGTTTCAAGCACAATTGAAATCGGTAGCAGCTCAAACAAATGATCAGAAGTTTTCCTACACAACATTTGATGCGATGGCAGCTCATGTTTGGAGGTCATGGGTGAAAGCGCTAGATGTAAAACCAGTGAACTATAAGCTTAGGCTTACTTTTTCAGTCAATGCTCGCAACAAGCTTAAGAACCCGCCATTGAAAGATGGTTTTTATGGCAATGTGGTGTGTCTAGCATGTGCAGTAAGCTCTGTGTATGAACTTATTACTAGACATCTCACAGAAACTGCTCATTTGGTTCACGATGCTAGGATTGGGGTGTCAGAGGAATACTTGAGATCAACAGTCGATTATGTGGAAGTGGACAGGCCGACAAGGCTTGAATTTGGTGGGAAATTGACAATAACACAATGGACAAGGTTCTCAATATATGAATGTGCAGATTTTGGATGGGGAAGGCCTATTTATGCTGGTCCAATAGACCTGACCCCAACACCACAGGTATGTGTGTTCCTGCCAGAAGGGGAGGCGGATCCCAGTGACAGGATGGTAGTGTGCATATGCTTGCCTGAGTCAGCCACCGATAAATTTAAAGAGTTTTTGAGTTCCGTAGACCAATCAAGGGATGAGGATGTTGATAGGAATAGTTAATTAAGCTGGAATGGCTAGCGATTTATTTTATTAATTCCAAAACTATAAATATGTTTTTTTTTACTTCAATTTTTCTTCTTTCGTTTTCTTTAATCTTAACAGCAGAGCCTTATCGGATTAATAAAAGTCATGACGTGAAACGATAAAAAAATTAATGTCTTCTTCCAAGTGCAGGAATGTCAAAGTAATAAATAACCCGGCAAGACTAGGATCGAACCACAAGGAAGTTATTATACAAATTATAAATAACAACAATACAACAACAACAATAACAACAATAATAGTAATAACAGTAATAATAATAATAATAATAATAGTAAAAAAAGAGAAGAAGATGATGATGATGATGATGAGAACTTGGAGATAGAATATTAGTGTAAGGATTAAACAATGATACTATTAAATGTCAAGGTTAGAGGTTCCACTAATGGTATGTCAAACATGTATAGTATAAACTCTTATTGTTCAATTGGAAACCACACATAAAGCAGGTTTCAATCAGATTATAGATTGTTAACATGATTACATTAGTCATCTTATTCAATTAATGCTAATACTTGTAAATTTCGTCAAGCATTCATGATTATAACTTATGTTAACAACAAATCAAGTTCCTTTCATAGCTCAGGTGTCGGTTATACCATACAGTATGGGCTATGAAAGTGCCAAGCATTTTTTGTACCAATTGTTATACAACATAAATCAAGATTAGTCATTTAACAAGCAAAGTATTAAAGAGTGAACAAGATAACAAATATAAAACATGTTAGTATTAAACATTAAAGTCCATATTAAGTTTATACCATACTTATTCTTACACCATTAGTGTAACGTTTTCACCTTGACATAATTAACTTAGCTAGACATAATGAAAGAAAGAAAAATAGATAAATAAAATAAAATATAAATAAGATAAGAGTTAACAAAGCAAAGGAAAGGAAATGAAAGGCATAAACTTGATATTAATGAAAACAAAGCATAAAGAATACAAAGAGAGAAAACAAGAGCATGATTTTGATTTGGACACCAAGATGCCTAAATGCATGGCAAATGCCTCCTTTTATAGGCCAAAATTGGGTACTATTGATTTGATGACTAATTGATGAGTAGGTAGTCAACCCTTGACTTGATGACAATCCTTATCTTCTCTTGTCTACCCAAAACGTCATTGATAACGTCAAAATTAGATCCATTTGAAAACATGAAAGTTCTAGAAAATTGTCTCAGCTTTCTTGTGCAAAACATTCACCTCATTTTTTGACTTCTAGAACTCTAGACATGCCAAAATACTGAACAGTGCTCGAGCTGGAGGACAGATTCGGGCTTTTTTGTTGTTGCAACAATTTGGACTTGAAAATGGCCTTTTTAGATCTTGGGCTCCATATGAAAGTTGTAGGCCTATGTCTTACCTTTCCATACATATAAAGTAGACCTAAATCTGAGATCTATAGCTCCAAATATGACCCAATTACCGAACAGTGTTCCAGTTTGGATTGCACTGACATCTCTTTTCTAAGTTTAATCATCTCTTTGCCTTTGCAATTGAAGTTCTTAAAGTCATTAATCAATCCTTTTATTTATGTGATAGGCCTGCATTTAAAATGGACATTTACCACAAATTAAAGGTATCTTATATTATTAGATAGATTATTATAAAACGTACTTTAGTTAAGGAGTTATGATACTTCAAGTGCAAAATGATGATATAAAACCATGATAAAAATGCACTTTTGAGTATTAATTATGACGCAATCCAGATCTTAAAAAAACCTATATATAATTGGAGGGTTCATCAGAACTGAATGAATAAGAGTGATGGCAGTTGGACATCATTGATTCGACATAGTCTAATATTAGTCTTTACTTAACATGGTATATAAATGAGAAGCATGTAATTGGTCCGACAATAATATATTTATAAGAGAAAATTCATGTTATCATCATACTAATTTAATTATTTATTCTAAACAGAGAAAAAAAAAACTAACCTTAAGTTATCAAGAATATAATCATCATAAAGTCATGACATAAGATCAATAATGCTATCCAATACTACTTATTATTTCAATATGATCTCTAAATATTTTTGGTGGCAATCCTTTCATTAATGGATCAATAATAATAAGATTAGTGCTCCTATTTCAATTGACACTCTTTTTGAAAAAAAAATTAACAACAAAGTATTTTAATTATATTTTGCATCCTTTTCAATGCTTGTTATTTTTAAATAACAAGACAACCATAGAATTACTCTAATTCTTGAAATAAAGTTTTGCAGCCTATTTGTTTGAACTATGGTATCAAAGTATGCCATAAATTAAGCTTACATAAGATTTCTTCTCCAACTAAAAAGACCAAATAACATAATATAGATTTTATTATATCCACACATCCAATAAAATTCAAATATGAATATCCAACCATTTCAAGATGATCATATTTTCTTTAAGTGAGCTTGTAATCTTTTATTCCTTATAAGTATCTTAATATATATTTTTTACAACCTTCCAATGATCAAAACGTGGATTACTTTGATACTTGCCTAGCATTCTATCAATAAAACTGATGTCTAGCTTGGTATGAATCTAAGCATTCATTGTGGAAACTATAATTAATGCATAAGGAATTTCTTCCATCTATTTACATTCCAATTTAGTTTTTGGGCATTACATGAAACTATGTTTATCTCTCTTTTCAATTGGAAAGACATTTACTAGGCATTTATCCATTCTTAATATCTCTAAAACTTCATAGGTATATTTCTTACGAGAAACTCTAACAATTCCTAAAATATTTCTATCCCAAACTTATAATGTCTCTCTCTCATATTTCTCATGTCAAACTTACTAAAGAGAAATTTATTAATCTCATATAGTAAACCAAGACCATTAGTTACAAGCAATGTATTATTAATCTACAAAATCAATAATATAAACTTGTTCCTACTAACATGACCAAAATATTGATATTTTTTCTTAAGTATAGAAGTGTCGAAGTAATAAATAATCTAACAAGACCGAGATTGAATTACAAAGAAGTTAACTATATAATAATAATAATAATAATAATAATAATAATAATAATAATAATAATAAGATAAAGAGGACTTTGAGATGTAATACTAATATGAGAATTAAATAATGATAAAAATAAATGTCAAGGTTAGAGAATTCACTAATGGTATTAAAAATAAATATAATATAAACTTTTTTTATTACTTAACTAAAAATCGCACACAAAGAATGTTCCACTCAGATGATTTATTCTTAATAGTTCATTATAAATTTTTAACATGATCATATTAATTATCTTATTTAAGTAACACGAAAATTTTACATATTTTCAAGAATTCATGATGCTAACAACAAATCAAGTTCCTTCCATATCACAGATGTAGGTTATACTATACAATTAGCTATAAAAGTGCTAAGCATTTATTGTACCAAGTGTTATACAATATAAATTTAGATTAATCATTTAACAAGGAATTAAGAACTGGTAAGATAAAAAGATAAGACATATTAATAATAAACTTTCTTGGATATAAATATTAAAGTCCATATTAAGTTTATATTATACCTATTCTAACACCATTAATTAAACTTTTTTACCTTCATATGATAAACTTAGCTAAATATAATGAAGAAGAGAAACATAAATAAACAAGATAAAAATATAGTTATGATGAAAAGCATAAACAAGAGATTAATGAAAGCAAAACTTAAGCATTACAAAAATATAAAGAAAGAGAGCAGGAACATGATCTTGATCTGAAAATTAAGATGCCTAAATACATGGAAAATGCCTTTTTTAATAGGCCTAAATCAAGAACTATTGATTTATTAACTAATTGTTGAGTGGGTGACCACATCTTAATTTAATGACAATCTTTATCTTCTTTTCTAAGCAAAACATCATTGTTAACATCAGAATTTAAATAGAATTGATTCTTGAAAGTTCTAGAAAATTATCTTTGCTTTTCAACAAAAATAATTATGGTTATTTGGACTTTTAGAATTAAAGATATGGGTTGAACACTAAACAATATCTTGGTTGCAGAACAAATTTAGATTTCTCTATTGTTGCTAAGATTTGGACTTCCAAATAGTAGAATTGAGTCTTGTATTCCTGTAAATGTTTTAGGTCTATATCTTAACTTTTTAGCCATATAAATCAAATTAAAATTTAAGATCTACAGCTTTAGATATGACCTAATAACTTAACAGTGTTTCAATTTGGACTGAACCAGCATCTCATAAGCTTTTGATAAGATTCAAATAATATATATATATATATATATATATATATATTTGGACTGAATCAGTATCTAGCCACATAAACCCCAAAGCATTGCATATATATTTTTGGATTTTTCAAAAAGATTCAAATGGAAATCCAATAAGATTTTGATGAATCAAAGTTGACAAGAAAGAATCCTTGAGTTATGATAACAAGAATTAAGTTCAAACCCTACGATCAAGAATATCAGTTAAAACCTAAAATTACAAAGAAAAGTGAGAAAAACCCTACTATCAGGAAATTCTTAATGAAAGAAAAGGATCGACTATGTTATCTTTAAGTCAACCTTACATTCAAAAAGCATTGAGTTTTCGAACCCCACGATCAGGAAGTATTAGGTTAACCTTGCAATCAAGAAGCACTGAGTTTTTAAACCTTGCTATTAGAAATCACCAAGTTTTCAAATTGATCAAGAAGTAACAAAGATTTTGGTTCCAGTTAAAATGAATTGCCAGATTAAGATTTCATGTTAGCCAAGTTGTTTTTAAATTTTGATTCTAGTTAAAGGGAATCGCCAAATTAAGATCTCAAGTTGACCACGCTATTGGTTATTGTTAAAAAAATCATCAAATTAGGATTTTAGGCTAGCCGAGTTGTTTTTAAAATTTTAATTCTAGTTAAAAGGAATCACCAAATTGGAATTGTAAGTTGATTAGGCTATTAGTTCTAGTTAGAGGAAGTCACTAGATTAGGATTTAAGGTTAGCCAAGCTATTTTTTATATTTTGATTTTGGTTAAAGAGGATCATCAAAATATGGTCTCAAGTTAAGTGAGTTATTGGTTCTAGTTAAAGGGAATCATTAGATTGGAATTTCAGATTGATTGAAATAAAGACAAAGACTAAGGTTATAGTTAAAAGAAGTCTCTAGATTGAGATTTCAAGTTGATCTAGTTAAAGACAAAGACCAAAGTTCTAGTTAAAAGGGGTCTCTAGATTGAGATTTTAGGTTAACCAAACTGAAGGAAACTTTTGGTTTTGATTAAAGGGAATCGTTGAATTGGGATTTTAGGTTAGTTGAGTTGTTTTTCAAATTTTGGTTCTAGTTAAAAGGAATCACTAAATTAGAATCTTAGGTTGACTAAGCTTTTGATTCTGGTTAAATGAAATCGATAAATTGGGAATTCTAGTTAGTCGAGCTATTTTATAAATTTTGGTTAAAGGAAGTTTTTATATTAGGATTTCAAGACAGCCAAGCTAGTTCAGATTTTGGTTATAGTTAAAGGAAATCATCAGATTAGATCTTAGGTTAACCAAATATTTGGCAAAGATTTTAGTTTTAATTAAAGGGAATTGCCAAATTAGAATTTTAGGATAGCCAAGTTATAAACGGCTTGATTGTAGATTTGGTTGAAAAAGATTGTTGTGATAACAGAGTTTCAAGTTAATCAAACTAAAAGCTTTAAGAAGATTAGTTTTAGAAAGATATTTCATTTGTCTTTACAAACGTATTATGCAAAGCACTTAACAAATTTTTACTCTGTAAGTATTATTAAAAAAGGGCATATGTAGTTATCCAATTTCTTACCATATTTTTAAAAATAATTTAGAAAAAAACCATAAATAGAAAAAAAAATAATAAAAAAAATACATTCTTGACATATTTGTGTTATTTTCAATGTCTTTTTCAAAAAAATTAAAATAAAAAAAAATATGTTTTAGCGTGTTTAGTTGTTAGTGCACTTATGAAATCAGCGTTGATATTGTTTTTTTAAAAAAAAATCAACATGTATAAAAAGACTAAAAGTGAAAAGAATGAAATTAAAGGACCAAATTGTTTTTTAGGTTACTTAGTCACCAAGTTTGATTGGAGACCAAGCAGTTGAAAATAATAAACTTGTTTTGTCGATAAATAGGTTGTTATACCACACACAAAAGGAGAGGAGATTCTAGATAAAAGTAATACGAGGAGAGAATCATATATAGGAAAAGGTCACAAACATCATCAAAAATACTCTTTCTTCCACTTAAAAAACACCAAACCCCTACTTTTCCCAGGAAAAAAAAAACAAATTGTAGGGACATCATTCTCTTTTCAGACAAAAAGAACAAAACATGAACCATCCATCTTTTATTTTTTGGATCCATAAGCATATTTATTTTTCATTGTAAAATAATCAAGTCTAGTTGTCCTTATCTTATTTAGCAACACTAATTAACAGAAATTAATATTTTTCTATCTTTACCACTAAAACCACATACAATTAACTTAGCCTTCCTTACTAGCTTTTACCAACAGCAGTAGCAATAATTCCCTTCCCGATCTTTAAGCCTCTCGCCTTTATCACCTCTCCTCCATCCACAACTATAAATGGCATTGCAACCACCAACACCCCTCTTTGTTGGTCTTCCTCAACAATGAACTCTCTTTCTTCCACTCACCACTAGCAACTAAGCAATGATAACAACATATATAAATCCTTATATTTCATCTCCATAGTGGAAAAAAAGTAGCTCCCACAAACCCATCATCTTTGGCTCTCGATCATTTATGACGAAGAATAACAGCACCTCCAAAATATTTCCCAACCCCTCTCCCTACTAAAAAAAGGAACCACATCATCAATAACCAGAAGTCAGCCTTTCCTCTCTCTTTAACCTCATAAACAAAGAACCATCTTTTTTTTCTTTTTTTTTACCAAATACCAGCATCAAACCCCACACCAACAACAGTCATAATAGACTCACCCTAATAAACCTCATTTCTCCTTATAAATGAATCAGATTGATATATCAACACTAACGAGTAGCCCAAACTTCCAATGGAGAGTCAAATCTATAAAGAAGAAAAAAGAATGAATTTTTTTATCTTATGTTGATTTTTTTGTTTTGCATGTAGCGACAGCTTTTACCTTTAACAGAAGAAGAAGAAAAAAATCACTCCAAATCCACTATTTTTTTTTCTTTCTTTAACTAGTGACAATGTGTTGGGTTCACGTACCACCAGTGGTAAGGCACGTGAATATACATATCATCATTGTTCTATGACACGACTAAAAGATTAATATCTTCTTCCAAGTGTAGGAGTGTCGAAGTAATAAATAACTCGGCAATATCGGAGTTGAACCACAAGGAGATTAATTGTACAAATTATAAATAACAATAATACAACAACAACAACAACAACAATAATAATAATAATAAAGAAAAAGAAGGAGAAGAAGAAGAAGATGATAATAACTTTAAGATGGAATATTAATATAAGTATTAAACAATGATAATAACAAATGTCAAAGTTAGAGGTTCCACTAATGGTATATTAAACAAGTATAGTATAAACTCTTATTATTCAATTGAAAACCACACACAAAGGAGGTTCCAATTAGATTATAGATTGTTAATATAATTACATTAGTCATCTTATTCAATTAATGCTAATACTTGTTAACATGATTATAACTTATGTTAACAACAAATCAATTTCCTTTCATAGCTCAGGTGTCAGTTATACCATACAATATAAACTATGAAAGTATCAAGCATTTGTCGTACCAAGTGTTATACAACATAAATCAAGATTACTCATTTAACAAGCAAAGTATTAAAGAGTGAACAAGATAATAAATACAAAATATGTTAGTATCAAACATTAAAGTCCATATTAAGTTTACACTATGCTTATTCTTACACCATTAGTGTAACTTTTTCACCTTGACATAATAAACTTAGCTAGACAAAATAAAATAAACAAAAATAAATAAACAAAATAAGAACTTAAATAAGATAAAAGTTAACTAAGGAAATGAAAGGAAATGAAAGGCATAAACTTGATATTAATAAAAGCAAAGCATAAATATTACAAAAAATACAAAGAGAGAAAGCAAGAGTATGATCTTAATCTGGAAACCAAGATGCCTAAATGCATGGCAAATGCCTCCTTTTATAGGCTAAAATTGAAAACTATTGATTTGATGACTAATTGATGATTAGGTGACCAACTCTTGACTTGGTGATAATCTTTATCTTCTCTTATCTGCCCAAAACATCATTGATAACATCAAAATTAGAGCCACTTATATAAAACTTGTAAAAAATTCAGGTCATTTGTACGTCTAGAACTCCAAATATGGGCTAAACACTGAATAGTGCTCGGGCTGGAAGACAGATTCGGACTTCTTTGTTGTTGCTACAATTTGGACTTGAAAATGGTCTTTTTAGATCTTGGGTTCCATATGAAAGTTGTAGGCCTATGTCTTACCTTTCCATTCATGTAAAATAGACCTAAATCTGAGATCTACAGCTCCAAATATGAGCCAATTACCTAATAGTGTTCCGGTTTGGATTGCACTGACATCTTTTTCCTTAGTTTGGCCATCTCTTTGTCCTTTCAGTTTTAATTCTTAAATTCATCAATCAATCCTTTCATTTATGTGATAGGCATGCATTTAAAATGAACATTTATCATAAATTAAAGGTATCTTATATTATTAAATATTTTATTATAAAACATGCTTTAGTTAAGGAGTTATTGATACTTCAAGTTTAGAATGATGATATAAAACCTTAATAAAAATACACTTTTAAGTATTAATCATTCCACAATGTCCAGTAATGTTTCCTTGGTTGTAGTAGTCTCCCAAAGTTATCCTTAACATCTCGAAGGTGTATTTTAGGATTCATATGATTTTTTTTATGAGTTCTGTTTAATTATAATGTTGTGTATATATTTGTAATTGTATGGATATGTGGGTTAATTAATAAAAAAAAAGATGGGTGTGTGTTTGTTTTTTTCTTGTATGTTTTCTAATGTTTAAAACCAAAAAGACAAAAAGAATTAAATATTTTAATTGTATATTGTTAAGTTTCTCAAAAATACAAAAATCATGTTTTTACTTAAGAAAATATATGTACACACACATATGTTGTGTTTTAACATGTTTACAAAATATATATTTGCATGTATTTTGGATTTAATAACTAGTTTACTAATTCATGAGAATTTAGTCAATATTTCAATAACATCTAAAATTTTAATTCATGAGAATTAATAGTCAATATTCTAATATAAATGTTGGACCTATAAGTAGGCTAGTATTTAAATATCAGGAATTAATAGAATTATTCTAAACATTCATAAATTTTAATTGGAAGTATTTTTCACTATAACATACAAGTTGTGGAAAACCATTTAGCCTTCTAAGATACAAGAACCTTATTGAAGCATAGATATGAAAAACCTTTTTCATAAGATATTATTTGAGCACATAAACCTATAATAAATTTAAAATACTAGATTTATTCATAAAAGTATATATTTATTCTGAGCAATGGACAAATTATCAGTTAGGAACCCATCAAAACCTTTAAACCATATCTAAACCATATAATACAGCTTATCTCAAGTGAGGTATGCTAGGGGTGCTAATATCTTTCTTAGTTATAACAAGTCCCTTACCCTTGAAATTTTAGATAAAACTAACATACTCGGGTTTCCTAACAACTCTAAATCAAAAAACTAGGTAGCAACTTCTTTGATCCTCTGATGTTGCGCATCCATTGCGATATAGACATGGCTTTATATCATTCTAGTTTACAAAACATAAAAAAAATAACCCAAAGAATCCATTAGAGAATACATTCAAAGATAGCATGAAATGGTTGCATAGATTCATCCTCCTTTAATAGTAAAAGAAATTATCATGTTCTTCTCAAACACATTCAAAGCTTTATGTTTTGAATAGTTGGTTGGTAGTTTGGTGTAGTGTTTTATAAATATTATTATTTTGATTAAGAGAATTGAGTAAGCAATAACAATTCATCCATGACATATCTAGAAAATTCTGTCTAAACATTATAAAGCAAAATCAAAAAGGCATACCAGTAAAAAATAAAAGCAAAAAAAAAAAGCAACAAAAGAGCTAAAACAAAAAAAGTATGCCATGTTACCTTATAGTCAAGGGTAATGAAACTTTTCCAGAAAAAATACAAATGAAAGCTGAGTAGCAATAAGCATGCATAAAAATGAGAGTTCTTACGAAATTATAAATAATTTATAAAAAAAAAACATTGCAAAAGCATTAAGAAATATTTTTATGTCTTACGAACCTTTTATATACTTTTTGAGTTTATAAATTTCTTTTCTTTTTCATTTTTTTTTAGTAAACAAGCACCTTTGCTTATATTACATACCTTTATAAGCAATTTCTAATCAAAATATTAGTTACGAGCTTAAACAATATAAAGAATTTCATTTAAAAGAATTATGATTTTATTATTCATTATGCTAAAGTAATTTTTAGACAATCAAGGCAAGTATATTTTTTGATAAACCCTAGGCATATACATTCTTTTTTCTAAGTCAATAATAGATTGAAATCATTCCAAAAAACATTTGAGCCTCGTTTATTAAAACAATCCAAATAACTACCATGTCACGGAGGCCACCATTCTATTTGAATAAATTGCCCATACCTTCACTTTCTTGAAAACATTTCAAAGAGGTTACAAGCTGAGTTCTTTGTTCCAATCACTTATAATCAAGGCCAGAGCCATGTTAAAGGCTTAGGTGGGTTATAACCCCAATCAAGATTTTATTAATTATTTTATTAAGAATTTATTTATTTGGTAGAAAGTAGTTTTTTAAAAATTATTTTTTAATTTTTTTATTTATTTATCATTAGAAAAATTAATTAATGAAAAATATTTTTTATTTAAAAAAAATTATCTTAGTTTCCAGGAAAGTGTTTTTCTTTTATTTTGGAGGGAAAACACTTTACAGAAGTAAAAAATTTAAAAATATCATGTTATTGATTGATTATAACTAATTTGATCTTCAATCTTTTGATTGTTATATATTTTATTTTGAATCTTTTTTTTTCAATTTCATTTCATAGAATTTTATTTTATTTTATTTTTATATTAAATTTTGTCCTTATTTTTATGATTGTTATTTGCTTTTCTCTTATTATTTTTTTAATTGAAATTTTTTATCTATCAAATTTAGTCCTTATTTTTTAATTGTTATTTGTTTTATTTGAAATAATTTTTAAAATTGTAATTATTATGATTTTGATTTCATCATCCTTTAATATTATATTCGTTAGATTTGATCTCCATTATTTTAATTGTTATTTATTTTATTTGAGATCATTTATAAAATTAGATTATTTTTTTTAATTTCATTCTCATTCAATTTTTTATTTTGTAAGATTTGTACCTCATTATTTTAATAAACTTAAAAAAATATTGATAAGTTATTTTTAAATTTTTTTTTCACTGAAAAGGTTTTCTAACTTATTTCTATAACAATACTAAATATCAAAAAATAATTCACTTTTCAAAAAAAACTATTTTTCAAAAAAAACTATTTTGTAATGAACAAACAGGGCCTCATATTAAATCAGTCCAAGTTACATTTAACTAAATTAGCTAAAAATATATATTTTTTATCCATCAAATCACCCATCCCTTTTTTAATTAAAATCTATATTTTTTTGAGTTAACGGAGCCAAAGTCAAAATTCATACCCCCCCTCATGCTAGATTACTTCTTATTTCCTTATATACTCAACGCATAAAATTTAACAATAGCAACACACATTTTTTTCTTTCATTTATTGCATTGTACTATCCATCATACAAATTCAAGTTAATTTTATCTTAACTACTAAAACATTATGTTAAATTTTAAAAGATGTTGAATTTGATCTTCTCCTTGCACGTATACAATCTACTTGCACATAATTGAGATTAACATACCACGTATAAATGCTTTAAATGAGATTGACATTCCATGTAATACATTTGAATTAAGATTTTATTGTTAATTTCATAAATTCATGTGCATGAGTTACTAATTGATTTTGAAAAAAAAATCTACATATTTACTTAGTAGCCTAGGGTAGAAAAAATTCATGGCTCCATCCTTGTTTATAATGTATTTTTAAAAGTTCATGTAAAGATAGTTTTTTTTTATTCAAAATGTAAATTAATCAAGACAATTGCAATTGAAGGAGTCTCATCATAATAATAGTATACCAACACTTAAAAGGGAAATGTTACACAAATTGGAAATAATTCATCATTCTCTAAGAAGTAAACGGTGGGAAGTTTCTCAAAAATGATGAGCATGAGTGGTTATTGAAAATAAATGGTGCTACAATTGTATGAGGCTCAAATAAAATGATTCTAAAAAGCTACCATAATACCTCAAGCATCCAGGTAGATATTGTATCCAAACAAACTCAGTGGGCTAGTGAGCTGAGGGTCAAAATGTGAGCAAAGAGAATTACAATTGGTTATTAATATGATATAGGATATGTTTGTATAAGATTCTTAATGGAGTCCTTAAAAATATTTGTTAATTGGGAGCTTAAAAGATTGAAGGAGAGTTTATCTTTAAAAGGTTTATTAATGTGATCTAAGATATGACTTATCCATTTTCTTAATTAATGTATTTTACTTAAAAATATATTAAAAAATTTAAATTAAAAATAAATAAATCAAGTTAAAACTGCATTCCAAACACCTTTTAATCCCCTGAAACTCAACGTCCTCAGTTTTTGATAAGAAGAAAAAAAATTTAAAATAGTCGTGTCGTGTTTAGAAGCATGAAATATTAAACAGACAATGACATGATTATACAAAACGAAAATACGGGATTGATGCTTCAATGATTTCAAGTCACCGAAACACGCAGCATTCGCATACAAGATACCTAAATCGTCGAACATGACGGAAATTTTAGCTCACCGGCCAAGGGCCACATAATTAATTCGTAACCAAGTTTTTCTTTCAATTCTCGCACTCATTCTTTTTTCAATCGCATTCTGTATGTCCAATCACATGATCAATTAATCTAACATAAAGTAAGGGGAAACTTCATGGCAATCTTAATTTCATGTCAAATATGACCTCTGTGTCTACCTACTTCCCTTTTTCTTCTTCTTCTTCTTCTTTTTTCATTTCAGTTTTGTAATTTTAGTTTGCATCCAAAAACTCATTTTAGTTATTTATTAGTCTCTAAATATGAGAGATGATTCCCAAAGTTGTCTTATAAAAATCATTAGTTGGTCATATTGCTGTCAACAGTTTTTACTCAATAAAAAAAATCTCATTGATGTGTTTTTTAACATTAATCATGCTTGAGAAACTAGATCTAGGTTGGAGGAAATAACTTTTTTTGTTTGATTTTTTTATTTTTGGACCCTTTCTTGGGTTTTGTGGGTTGATAAATTATCTTTTGATATTCAAATATTTTTTATTAGGTGGATTTAAAATGGGTTAAAAATAAATTTTTAAGCAAAAAACAACTTCTTAATTGTTTTGCCATTGTTGTGGTCACTAGATTCTAAATGGGAAAATGACACATCATATTTTGTTTTGTCAAAAAATTAATGGGTGGATGTTTAGTACTTAAAAATATATTTTTATTAAGATTTTATATGGTCATTTTGCATTTAAAATATCAATAACTCATTAACTAAAACATGTATTATAATATTATGTCTAATACTATAAGATATCTTTAATTTATGATAAATGTTCATCTTCAATGTAGGCCTATCAAATAAACAAAAGGATTGATTAATGAGTTTAACTTCTGAAATTTAGAAAACAAGGAAAGAGCTAAGTTTAGAAAAGAGATGTTGGTTCAATCCAAACTAGAACACTGTTTGGTTATTTGATCATAACTAGAGTTGTAGAACTTGAATTTAGATCTACTCTATATGGATAAAAAGCTAAGACATAAGCCTAAAACTTTTATAGGAATCTAAGATTCAAAAAGATCATTTTCAAAATCAAATTGTAGCAACAACGAAGAAGTTTAAATCTGTCCTGCAGCCTAGATATTGTTCAGTATTCAGCTCATATCTTTGAGTTTTTTAGAAGTCCAAATGCACTGATTTTTTTTGTTAGAAAGCTGATACAATTTTCTAGAACCTTCATGAGGACAATCTGTTCAAATTCTGATGTTAGTAATGATGTTTTTGACAAACAAGAAGATAAGGATTGTCACTAAATCAAGATGTAGTTACTCACTCAACAATTAATCAACAAATCAATAGTTTTAAATTTTGGCCTATTAAATAAGACATTTACCATGCATTTAGGCATCTTAGTTTTCAAATCAAGATCATGTTCTGACTCTCTTTCTTTATATTATTTTGTAATGTATAAGTTTTATTTTATGTTATATTTTTCTTAATCTTTTATTTATGTTTTTCATTTCCTTTACTATACTTATGTTCTTATATTATTTATTTATGTTTCTCTTTTTTATTATGTTTAGCTAAGTTTATTATGTTAAGGTAAAAAGGTTTTACTAATTGTGTTAGAATAGATATAATATATACTCAACATAGACTTCAATATTTATAGCCAAGAAAGTTTGTTATTAACATGTCTTATCTTTTTATCTTATTAATTCTTAATACCTTACTTGTGAAAAGGTTAATCTAGATTTGTGTTGTATAACACATAGTATAACAAATATTTGATACTTTCATAACCAACTGTATGGTATAATCTACACTTGCGCTATGGAAGGAACTTGATTTGTTGTTAATATAAGTTAGCATCATGAATTTCTGACAATATTTAAAAGTTTGGTGTTACTTAAATAAAATAATTAATATGATCAGGTTAAAAATTTATAATGAACTATTAAGGATAAATCATCCGATCGAAATCTTCTTTGTGTGTAGTTTCTAGTTGAGTAATAAAAAATATTTATGCTATACTTATTTGAAATATCATTAATGGATCCTTTAACCTTGATAATTATTTTTATTATTTTTAATCCTTGCATTAATCTTACATCTCAAAATCTTCTTTAACTCATCATCATCGTTGTCGTTGTTATCGTCATCATCATTATTTATAATTAATATAGTTAACTTTCATGTGGTTTGACCATATGTTTTTGACACTCCTACACTTGGAAGAAAACATTGTTATTTTAGTCATGTTAGTAGATAACAAGGTCTCTTAAAAATAGAGAGATTAAAAAGGCCTCGACATGAGAGCCTGGGCTATCAGAACCACATGTTTGGGTTTTGTTGTAAAGCCCTAGGCATGCTAGGTCAGCTAGGCCGCATGCATTGATTGTTTTTTTCTCTCTCTTAATTTGGATTTTTATTGAATTGTTTATTGACTTTTAATTTCATCCTTTAAAATTTGATTGATTTTGAATTGGTCTTCATAATTTATTTTGATTTGTTTTTATAAGGTTATCGTGGTCTCAAACTATTATCCTAACATTACATTGATGTTTAATTTAACGAATATCTATTTATATTGTCATATAATTAAAACAAATATTTTAGAAAATAAAAAGTTGTTTAAATCAGTGGATTCGTGACCTAGATCAAGAGTTTAGTGAGTTAACATGGATTGATTGGAAATTAATGTCCATAATTTATTTTAATTTGCTTTCTATGGAGTTATCATGATCTTAAACAAACATCTTGATATTGGGTTGGTGTTCAACTTTTAAAAAGTTTATTTTTGTTATCATATAATTAAATAAGAATTACTTTAGAAAATCGAAGTTATTAAACCTAGTGGATTCTATGACTTGGGTAGTAGGTTTAATGGTTTCATCCGCAAAACCCAGGATAATCAAATATGTTGTCACCTAAAAAACATTTTACAATCAAATCATGTTTTTACTAATCATTTAGGTTGTCTTTAGACTCAACAAGATGGTTAGGTCATATTGGTGCAACTCTTATATGATTTAATTTAAAATCTAAGTTAGACAAAGAATTAAGTTAGAAGGTTACAAAGTTGACCCATTGTGTCGAGTTTAATGACAATGCTAAAAAATTCTTTGTGACCTAGACATTTTTTTTTTATATTCAAAAAGATTTTGGTTTGGCTCATAGTATAATGTTGACCGGTCATTTGGACTTCTACGTTATTGCTAAGATTTAGACATCTAAACAGCAAAATTAAGTTTTGGCTTCTCATGAAAGTTTTAGACTTATATCTTAGCTTTTCATCCATATAAAGCATACCTAAATTCAAGTTATATAGCTCCAATTATGATCCAACTACCAAACAGGATTCCACTTTGGACTAAACTAGCATATCTTTTCTAAGCATCACCCTCTCTTTATCCTTTCAATTTTAGTACTTCAACTCATCAATTAATCCTTTAATTTATGTGATAGGCTTGCATTTAGCATAAATATTTACTACAAATTAAGGGTATCTTATGGTATTAAACTTGTTATTATAAAACATGTTTTGGTAAAGGAGTTATTGATATTTCAAGTGTAAAATGATGATATAAAACCTTGATAAAAATATATTTTTAAGTACTAATCACACCCTTCCCCTAACAAGTTTATTACTAGTCCCTAGTTAAAGTGTTAAAATAGAAAAATAATTTGTAAATTCCACAAAGTAACGTATTCATCATTCAACTTCCATTAATCTATTCAAATAAACAAACTCCCATTAAATTTATATATCTGTTGAATACCTCTTAAATAAGATATTAATAAATCTTTTTTTATTCTTAATATATCAACATATAGTTATGGGGCTTTACTTGAAAGAAAATAAAATTTTGTTCCAATGTTTAAGGTTAACTTAATTGGTTGGGATTATTATCTTTTTCTTTTTTTTTTCTTTTTTTATTAATATACATATAACTTAAAAACACAATGCATCTTTAACTCATGTAACGAGCTTTCAACTAATGAGTCTTAAACCAATTAGTCATAGGACATTAGGTGTTAAGACACCCCTACAACCTTAGTAACTCAGGATACAGATATCGATACATAGATAGTATAATTTTTTATTCCCTTAAGCTTTTCTCCTCAATCCATGTAATAAGTGTTGGGCCAATAACTTTCAATTTAGTTGAATTTAGGGTATTAGGTGTTAAAACACTCATTCAGCCTTAATTGCTTATGTTAGGGAGGCTACTAAACCAAACTTATCTATGTTTTTATTACCATCATTTTTTTGTTTTTGTTTTTGTTTTTTTTTCTTTTTATATACTTTCCACTTTCATTAGTTGTTACATATAACAAAAGAACATAAATAATATAATAATCCGATATGCAACCCATAATCATATGATAAAGTGTGTGTGTGAAAATAAAGGTTTAAGAGCACTTGTTAAATGAGTATATGAGCAGAATTAAGTGATAACAATGCAAGAGTTTGTAAACCTGATTATTTCAAGAAGTATTATGATAGACCTTATTAAGAATGTTTACTAAAATACGTCTCAAGAGTCACTTTAACAAAAGAACTCATTTACTTTATCACCGTAGCAACAATAGTTTTGCAAATGGTTTATGAAATAAAAAAACATAATTAGTTAATTTTTTTTAATATCAACTACTACCATTTTCTCCAGCCAAAACGAGACATTATCTTAAAGCAAAAAGGTACAGTATATAAGACATCACATGAAGCAACGAACACTAACAATCTTGAAACATACTTAAATAAATATAAAAAATAACAAAATAAAATATTATGTTATTAATAAGACCAAAAGACATAAATTTTTACAAACAAAGAATTAAATCATAGTTGTGATTATGACTCACATCTTCGCTTAATTTTACGTCCAAGAAAGACTTAAACATCCTTTATGGGTTAGGGATAAACTTCCCATCCAATTTTCTTAAAAATTGATAAACAAGGTTTTTTTTAGTCAGATTCCCCAGACTATATAGTGCATGTTCTTTATGGAAATGGGGTTATAAGTCATCAAATGCACAATGCATATCTCCATTAAGATATGTTTTAAAAGTCAATAGAAGATTATCTAATGATTTCTTATATTTTGAAATAAATCCTGACTTTAGACAATTTTGACAAGCTTTGCAGAACATATGTGTGTCTTTGAACATGGTAGGCCAATAAAATCCACATTGTAAGATTTTTGTAGTTGCCTGTTTTGACAATAAATGACTCACACATGCCTTAAAATGATAAAATTTAATGACACTACTTACCTTATTATTGGGAATGCATCTTTGAAATATTTGATTAGGATAATATTTGAATAAGTACAAGTCATCCCAATAAAATTTTTGCACGTTGCTCAAAAATTTTCTTTTATCTACGGTACTTTAGTGTGTTGGCAAAAATCCTGAAGTGAGAAAATTGATATTTTTAGCAAATCAAGGAATTGAACTAAGAGAAAGTAAGGATTTGTCAGAAAAGTAATCATCTATTAGTATGATGTCAGATGTTGAATCTATTGTTATTTTTGACAAAAGATATGCATCAACATTTTCAGTGTATTTTTCATCCGTGATTTCTTCTTGAGAATAAATCATTTACAAATCTTCAAATTCATCCAACTTATTTTTACTTAAAGTAGATTCAAGTTGTTCATAAACTAATTTTTCAATATGATCTATTTCTTGTAAATCATTATCATATCTAGGTTACTTGCAAATGTTGAAAAAATTCATCTCTAATGTCATGTTTCCAAATGATAGCTTCATCAATCCATTTCCACAATTGATCAATGCATTAAAAGTTGCAAGAAATGGACATTCTAAAACTATAAGAAATTAATTACATGTTTCAAAAGCTTATGTATCTAAGACAATAAAATCCACAGAATAAATGAATTTATCAACTTGTACCAACACATCTTCAACTATTTCTCTAGGCACTTTTACAGATCTATTAACAATTAAAAAAGTTACAGAAGTTGGTTTTAACTCACTCAAATTAAGACTTTGAAAAACTAAATATGGAAGTAAATTCTCATTAGATCCAAGATCAAGTAAAGCTCTTTCAATTTTATGTTCTCTGATAAAGCAAGAAAAGAGGTGATTAACTTTCATTTATTTGGTCATGACATGAGGAAATGGAAGTGCTAATGGTGAATTAGTCTTTTCTTTCTAATATTCAGATTCAACCCCTTCATGACCGTCAAAGATTGACTCATTGACACGACTAAAAGATTAATGTCTTCTCCCAAGTACAGGAGTGTCGAAGTAATAAATAACCTAGCAAGACTGAGGTCGAACCATAGAGAGGTTAATTGTACAAATTATAAACGACAATTATAAACAATAACAATAGTAATCACAATAACAACAATACTAATAGAAATAATAGTAGCAGTAGTAGTAGTAATAAAGAAAGAGATGGAGAAGAAGAAAAAAAAGATGAGAACTTTGAGATGGAATATCAATGTAAGGATTAAACAATGATAATAACAAATGTAAAGGTTAGAAGTTCCATTAATATTATGTCAAACAAGTATAGTATAAACTCATATTGTTCAATTGGAAACCACACACAAAGGAGGTTCCAATCTGATTATAGATTGTTAACATGATTACATTAGTCAATTAATGTTAATACTTGTAAATTTCATTAAGCATTCATGATTATAACTTATGTTAACAACAAATCAAGTTCCTTTCATAGCTCAGCTATCAATTATACCATACAATATGGGCTATAAAAGTATCAAACATTTGTTGTACTAAATGTTACACAACATAAATCAAGATTAGTCATTTAGAAAGCAAAGTATTAAAGAATGAAAAAGATAACAAATATAAAACATATTAGTATCAAACATTAAAGTTCATATTAAGTTTATACTATGCTTATTCTTACACCATTAGTGTAACCTTTTCACCTTGACATAATAAACCTAGCTAGACATAATGAAAGAAAGAAAAATAAAATAAAATAAGAACATAAATAAAATAAAAGTTAACTAAGTAAATGAAAGACATAAACTTGATATTAATGAAAGCAAAGCATAAACATTACAAAAAATACAAAGAGAGAAAACAAGAGCATGATCTTGATTTGGAAACAAAAATGCCTAAATACATCGCAAATGCCTTCTTTTATAGGCTAAAATTGAGAACTATTGATTTGATGACTCATTGATGAGTGAGTGACCAACTCTTGACTTGGTGACAATCCTTATCTTCTCTTGTCTACCTAAAACCTCATTGATAACGTCAAAATTAAAGCCACTTGAAACATGAAAGTTGTAGGAAATTGTCTCAGCTTTCTTGTGTAAAACAATTCAGCTCATTTGAACTTCTAAAACTCTAGATATGGGCTAAACACTTAACAATGTTAGGGCTGGAAGATAGATTCGGACTTCTTTGTTATTGCTATAATTTGGACTTGAAAATGTCCTTTCATCCATATAAAGTAGAACTAAATCTGAGATCTACATCTCTAAATATAACCCAATTACCGAACAATATTCTGATTTGGATTGCACCTACATCCCTTTTTTAAGTTTGGTCATCTCTTTGTCATTTCAATTTCAATTCTTAAATTCATCAATCAATCCTTTCATTTATGTGATAGGCCTACATTTAAAATGAACATTTACCATAAATTAAAGGTATCTTATATTATCAGATACATTATTATAAAACATGCTTTAGTTAAGGAGTTATTGATACTTCGAGTGCAAAATGATGATATAAAACCTTAATAAAAATACACTTTTAAGTATTAATCAGCTCATTAGCAATTGACTCAAATAAGTAATAATAACCCAAAGACTAAAAAGAGAATAATAAAAGTAATAAAAATCCAAAAACTTTCATCCTAAATATGTTAGAATCAGATTTGTCACCATTAAAAAGTTCCAAATAGACTAAAAAATCTTATCTGAAGGTAGAACATATTTTAAAGTCTTCTTTTCTTTTGTAGCTAGGATGAATAAGAAATCCTTGTAAGAAAAGGATTCTGAAATAATTATGAATCCTTGTCACACTTGGAAGCTATGTTGCAACTCGTTAAACATCCTGTAGAATTAATATATTTTCAAAATAAGTTGTCACATCCTTTTAGAAAAAGAATCTTAGCCAAATAAGAAGTCCATAAGTCAAAAGGAAGTAAATAGCAAAATTGGTACAGCCCCTATTGACCCGTATTGAGATGCCTTTTCGAACTCCGATTAACCTGAAATTTTAAACCAAGGTAAGATAGGATGTTAGGAGACTCCACGTAACATTTCAACTTAATCTAACAATCAGATTGAGAATTATGACTATTTACATAAAACTGGATAGTTGCACATTTTATATCAAAATCCAAATTTGACCTTATCTGTATCATATCACCTGCACGTAGCATGCAATGGCCACCTTTTCTCACCAATAACTACATTTCTCACTTAAAGTGTCTTAAGCCAATCTTGTCACCAGTGGTTATTTATAAGTCTGACTTTGCACTAACTCTTCAAGTCTAGCCACCCTTTCCATGAATGACCTACTCTCAAGAACTAACGTATCTCTCAAAAACAAGTGTAGCACAACAACTAATGACTCAACTTTATAGGAAGTTGGATATTCCTAATTATTTTTCATCTCAACCACTAAAGCTTACATGACTTATGATATCTACATGACTTATGATATCTATAAATATCAAAGGTCACTAGGTATAAATAGGTATAAAATAAAGTAAAGACAAGCTCACTTGACTCTATTATTATCTTGTTCCGCACACAACATTGTTATCCCTTGTCACACATTCTCTCTGTACACACATGTTTCACCCTTGTTGTATTTATAAAACTTAATTATCAGAGAGTTTCATATTCTACTAAAAAACTTGTTCTGTAAGTCACTTGTCAACTCCAAATGCAGTTTGGAGTTCAAATGCAGTTTGGAGTTTTGCATGACTTTATTGGTATCAAGTACCAAGTTTTCTTTTGGCATTACTTTTCACTTGCCAAAATGAATTTAACGCTTTATTAGATAGTGCTAATTTCTTTGAATTGTAGACTAGTTGATTAATTAAGCATAAAGACCGCAGAAAATGAATACGACTCCATAATAAAAGCGTATTTGCTCTAACGGTTGCTTTTCAAAGTTTTTTATTCAGAAATATATCAAAATAATATTTTATTTTATTTTTAAAAAATTATTTTTGATATCAGCGTATCAAAATGATTTAAAAACACTAAAAAAAATATTAATTTGAAGCAAAAAAAATCAATTTATTTTTAAAAGTGATTTTAAAATATAAAAACAAAAAATGTCTAAGGCTATGTATCTAAAGAATTTTCAATAAAAAAAATGATATAATGATCTTTGACATATCAAAGCCAAGCCAAGCCCCTCAAAAATTTTATATTTTATTTTGAAATGCCACCTATTCCAAGCCCACATAAGCCGAGCATTTTGAGCTATCCACTCAACTTACACCAGACGATTATTTTTCTTTTTCTTTCCTTTTACTTTTTGTGAAGAAAAATAGTAGTTGAGCTACTTGCATTTGTTTGTGGACGTCGAGCATGAATTTAGTTAACACGAAGCTATATCATTTTTTGGATACGTAACTTGGCCAGCGAATCAAGTCAAAAAACAATCTTAGTTAAGTGGGGCATCTACAGATTGGGAAAACTTTTGAGAAAAGATTTGTCCATAAATGATTTCACAATAAGAAGTTCAATAGCTTGGGCTAGATTTGAAGTTTTTTTATAAAATATATATTAAAATAATATTTTTTATTTTTCAAATATTATCTTTTATATAAATATATCAAAAATAATATGAAAATATTAAAAAATATTAATTTAAAATAAAATATAAAAAAATTAAATCCTTACAAAAACATTTTTGAAAAGCAATATAAAGTTGACTAGATGGAGTATCGGAGTATCTCAAAGAAGTCCCTAGAATATTAGACATTTATCAATCAATGGGCATCAGAGGTTCCGTCAAGATTTATATGAACATGAAAGCTCCACGGTGACATTGTATTTGCCCTTGTAGTCATCGCCATCTCTACTGGATAATAAATATATATAAATGGCGCATGCCCATAACCTTTCAATCGGTGCGTGCTTTATTGTATGCTTTCGTCGGTCATCAACAACATCACATGGCAGAAAATATTATTTTAAAAAAAAAATCTTCACCAGGCTACTTCTGGTTTCGTATAACACAGCTTTTTGGGATAAATTTACATTTACCCCTACTCCCAATCCCTTTTCTTTCTCTTTTTCATTTTTCATTTCGTTGA
Source organism: Populus ilicifolia (assembly GCA_015708895.1). Classification (NCBI taxonomy): domain Eukaryota; kingdom Viridiplantae; phylum Streptophyta; class Magnoliopsida; order Malpighiales; family Salicaceae; genus Populus; species Populus ilicifolia. The sequence goes on along the minus strand of SRLM01000289.1, from coordinate 12,278 downwards.
TTTCAATTTAAATCTTATTTCCAATCCATTTCACTAAAAATATGTTATTTCCAATTGATTTTCTATTTTTCTTTGTTAATCTCAATTCATTCATTCATTTTTACTTTTTAGGTGATATTAGTTATTTCAAAAACTTTAAGGATAGAATCAGAATTTACACATGCTTTTTCCTACAAACAACCCGTTTGTCTTCGCGAGTGAATTTGTGTTTATGCTAAATGCACTATATCAGATGTTTGGTAAATTATAAAATATTATTTATTATTAATGAGACCTATTAGAATTTACAAATATGTCTGTCTGCTGCTAAAAACAGCTCCAAGCTGCTTCTGATCTCTCTACATGGTGATTAATTCACTATTCACTTAAGTGGAGAGTGATTGTTCACTTAAATAAATAGTGCAGAGTGTCTTCACTACTCATATGAATAATGGAGATTCTCTTTATTATTACAGTCGGAACAAGTCCAATCCAACATTAAACCGGTTGATCAAGTTAAAAAAATTTATTTTTATTTTTAATTGTATTTTATTAAAAAAATTAATATTTAATATTATTCAATAATATTATATAAATTAGAAGGAGATTGCTTGATAACGTAACATTTACATAATTTGATCACAATCCTCCTTTTATTTTTGATGATATTACCTGATATTATTACACACTTCAGAAATTAAAAAAACTATAGTCCTTACCAGATGAATTTCGTACGTGATGAAATTATAGATAGTTTAATGAAATAATAACAAATATTTTATATAAGTATTATTTATTTTATGATTTAATAGCAGTTCTTAAATCTACAATATTTAAATTAAAACATATCAATATTAATATATGTATATTTTAATTATTTTATAACCTTAATTTGAAAAGTATTATTAACCAAACATATTAAATTATTTTTTGTTCAACTTTAATTTTAACCACAGTTTTAACTAAACATATGTAAATATCAAATCAACTTCAACTAAAAATACCTTTTATAAAATAACTTTTTTCAAATTATAACTGCATAAACTACCACAATACCGAAGACACTAATATATATCCTAATAGTAATGGATAAAGAGGAGAGATTTGGATAAAAATAAAAAATGTGAGGGACTGATTGCAACAACAATAAAAGATGTGGGCTAGCTAAAAAAACAAAAAGTATTATGTAAAATTGAACAAAGATATAAATTTGACAACTTAAACTCTTAAAAGAAAAGAAAACATTGTAGTGAATTTTATTTGTCTATCAAATATTTACTTAGCTTAGGTTTGATATATAACTTTTATAAATTGATTTTAATTTTTTTATTAAAAAAGTTAAATATATATTTGGTTAGAAATAACTTTTGATTTAAATCAAAACTTACTGAAAATATTATTTTAACCTAGCCTTTTATGTGTTTACTTTAAAAGAATAGTATTTGTTTTTTACATCTCTAGTATTTTATTTATTCTAAAAATGTTTCTCAATGGAAAATTAAGAAAACATGTTTATTAAATATAAAATTTTTAAAATAGAAAACAAAGACTTTGTTTGGATTAAATTAAAAATAATAGAAGATATTAAAAAAAAGTGAATCAAATAAGATCCTCATTTTCATATATAGTTGAGATTTTGAAAACCTCTTTGATGTTTTTCAGCTTTTCAATTAGTAACATAATGTTTTTGACTTATTAAAACTTTGATAAATGACTTTATTAAGTTTTATTTTTTTTAGTGACAATAGCGATAAATAGCGTACCAAAGTAATAATTCATATGAGGATTTTCATCTAAGAATAAGTAAAGTAAAGAGAAATTTTAGAGTGCACTCATAATAATAGTTACTGAGTAAATTATAATTAGTTTAAATGGTATGTCTAGTTTCAAAACTAGTTAATTAGTTCAGTTGTGGCTATAATTATCTTCATGCCGCTCTATATTAGCTTTTTTTATTGAAAGATATAAATAAATATCAATCAATATCTCCTTAAATATCAATAAATAAATATCATCATTTCTGTCACCTATTATTCTTATAAAGTCAAGACCTAAAATAATTAAAGAGCATGCAATGGAAGAATACGAGATATTTGAGTCTTGTTTTCTAAAAATTTTATAGATTGAAATTGTCTTTTTATTTACATATGGATTAAACTTTCTTTTTTATAAGTAGTTTAATGTTAATAAGAATGATTTTTTATCTGATTATTGAATCGAGCAATATTTTTTTCAAAGATTATAAAGGTTTTTTTTTCTATGGAGTTAAAATTTTGTAATAAGTTTTAAAAGTTATTTTTCTGAATTTGCAATGTTTTTCTAGTTAATTTATGATTTTTTTCTATTTTATTTAATTCTTTTTTTATTTTTTAAAATTTTTTTAAGATATTTTACCTAAAAGAAATACGGTTATTTAGCTTATATTTAAAAAATAAATTAATTATTTAAAAATAGAACTTATGTGTGAGAGTTTACTCTTACTCTTGGTTTTTTATGAAACTTTCAAAACTTATTTCTTTATAGTGTTCATCCTTATATCTTTGATTCTTAATTTGTTACAGTAAATAGGTTGGGGTTTTCAACCTTATACCTTTGGTTTTTTGTTTGTTATAATAAACACTTCAAGGTTTTATCCCATAACTACAACTCTTTGGTTTACGCAATATTAGGTCGAGTTATTTTCAGCTTAATTTTAGCTTTCTTGGGTTTTGTTCAATTTTGTGGGTTATGAGGTTTTTAGACTTTGATTTCACATAAGTTTGTATCATGACTTGACTCTAAAATCAGGTTTTATCTATCTATCTATCTATCGTTAAATTTAATTTTTGTTCATGTTTTGAGTCTTAGTTCATTTGATAGGTTTTGCTTGTTCCCTCGAAATTGTCACACATTAGTTCTTATATCTATTACAAGCAACACCACAAGATCTATTACATATATCAATTGGGTCAATTACAAGGTCAAGAGCTAAAAGAATTAAAGAGGTATTTAATTGACTAATTCAAGATATTTGAGTCTTATTTTCTACAAGTCTTGTTTGATTCAACTTGTTCTCATACTTAAACACAAATTGAACTTATTTTTCTATTATAAAGTTTTATATTGATTGACATAACTTTCAATTTGATTATTGGATTGGGCTAACAATTTTTTTTCTAGAAGATTTGAAAGGCATCTTTTCCTATTAGGGTAAAATTTATAGTAATTAGATATCGAAAAGGCCTTGCAATAAGGTCTAAAAATTACCCTTCTAGATTTGCAATATTTTCTTAGTTAGTTTAGAATTCTTGTTTTTGTTTTATTTAGAATTTTTTTGTTATTTTTCTAGCATTTTTTAAAATATTTTACCTAGTATAAATATTATTATTTAGCTTGTATTTAAGAGATCGATTGATTTTTTAGAAATAAAACTTGTATAAAAGTCTGATCTTACTTTTGATTGAGAACTTATTAAATAATATTTTTTGTGTCATTCATCCTTATACATTTGATTCTTGGTTTGTTATATATAATCAATGGGTTACAGTTTTCATCCAATAACTACGATTCTTTTGTTAAGGTAATCAACAAATTAAGTTCTTCTCAACTTGATTTTGGCTTTTTTAGATTGTGTTTAATCTTTATTATAAGCTCTTATTTATAAACCCCTAGCTTAAAACTAATGAACAAGAGTTAAATAAGAAAATTCTCAATTGAAAAATAATAAATTAGGGGAAAGGATTGTTAAGATTGTGATGAAAACTCTATAACTAATTTATTTAAGTCTCGGATGAGTAGAGAAATAAATCAATGTAAATTTTTTAATTGAATAAAATAATTGTTTAAAGGAAAATATTTGTGAATTGGGGCTAAAATATTTAGGATAATAATAATAATAATAATAGAGTGGAATTCTGATTAAACTAATGTATGATTTTATATATGAATAACATTGACCACCAGTATAAGCCTACATCCAATCACACGATTTCTTACTGAAAATGGTGAAAGTATGAGGAAAATTTTATTATGATTAGGGATGAGAATCCTCAATAAATTAGTTAAAAATCTTGATGATTTAAATGAATAAAATAGTATGCAAATGATGACCAAATAAAATACAAAAATTTATATATGGACAATTAGTAATGGTATTGTCATAATGAAAGCAAAAAATCCTTCTCCTTGGTGTTATAGAGGCTAACCACCATTTATGAACAGAGGGAGCCTTTTTGTCTCATTTTCTTTTCAAAATTTATATGGTTCTTCCAAATTTGTGAGCTTGTGAGGTGAGTAAGAGTGATTATCAAGGGAGAAAAATAAATAAAAAAAGAATAGGGAGAGAGGAACATGTATGACAATAGATAGAGAAACAAGAAAGCTTCGAATGAGGAAGAAGATAAAAAAGATAAATTTTCAAGGAACCACTTTATGGTGTTTACATTTGTTGGATAAGATGTTTACCACCATTTAACTTCTTATTTGGATGGGTTTACCATGGATGGATGAAAAAACCTTAATTTCTCAATTCTATGATTTATATAAATGGTTTGAAAATTTGATGTTTTGTGTTAAATTTATGAAAGTTGCATGAGAAGGGAAACAACTAAAGTGAAAACATAGAAAAAGTTTGAAAATAAACTAAAAGAAAAATTTACATTAGGGTCGACCAAATAGGAGGGATTTTTGGGAAAATTAGCAAAAAATAACTTACATTTTATGATAATGTATGTTACGTGAAATGTTTGAACAATGAAATTTGATTTGAAAAGGCTTTTGGTAAATAGTGAAGTTTTTATTATATTTGTGTGTAAGGAAAAAGTGGTAAATTAAAAGTTTGGGGTGCTTTTGTAGTAATAAATATTATTAGTTAATGTGAAAGTTTTAGAAATGATGATGGAAGAAATAAATCTTGATTTTAAAATAGTTTGGTATGTTGTAATGTGATTAGTACTTAAAAGTACATTGTTGCAAGTAATGAAATATGTTTTTGTGATTTGTTTGGAAAGATATTAAATGATAACGCTAGAATAAAATTTCAAAGTAAATAGTAATTTTTCAAAACGTAACGAGTTGGTTCAATTTTGATAATTTTTGTTTTTTATTTTAATAATAATTAGGCGAGGATGGCAAATAGGAAATAAAGACAGGGAAATGGGAATTTCAAAGAGGGAGAGGCGGGAGGGGGCCAGGAGGACATCATAACGCCACGTCTCCAATTCCCTCCCACCTACTAAACCGCTGGCCCTAAATCTTCTCTCTCTATAGAGTTCTATATATTTATTTTCTTTTTTTGGCTTGTGGAAACAACAACGAAAATCTGAAAAGATTCAGAACAGAAAAAGAAACGTAAGAAGTATACTTCAAAAGTCAATGCAAGCACTAGAAGCTACGGGAAAGAGAGAATCAGGGGGTTTTGGATCCTAAATGACGCTATAGCCCTTTCTCTTCCTTTCCTCTTTTAAAAAATTCATCGTGTTTGTTGAGCTGCTCTTCCTCTCTCAGCCTCCTCTCCGAGGTACGTGCGGGCCTGGGAGATTTTCCTTCCTCTTCTCTCATTTTCTTGTTTGATCTGGTAACAGGGTCTTTTTTTTTTTTTGGCGTTTGGTTGCTAAGAAAGTTTATGAAATGAGAGGGTAATGAGGTTTTTGATATGGAATCAAGAGATCTGATTTTAAAATTTTATAAACTTCTTCCATTTTCTCAGCAACCACGCACCTCCCTTGTATTTTCTGTATTGGAATTAAAAAACTAGTTGTTATTATTTCGGTTATGCCCTTAGAATCTGAATGCCTTTTTTATGGTCAGATCTAAATACGTGTAAAACCAGAATTTTTTTTTAAATTCCCTTTTGAATCTGGTAAATTCCATTCCAGAATGAAGCATGTTGGCACTTTGATTCTTTTTGTTTAAGGTTTTCACAGGAATGAAAAAAATTCTAGAGGTCTGTTTGGTTTTTTGGTTATTTTGTTTCTTAATTCCAATGGGAAAGAAAAGAAATGCACTAATTTTTCAACATTTGAAGACGGGGAAATCCATTTCTAGAAATAAGAAATATGCTTTTGCTTATTCATGAAAATAAAACTTGTCTATTTTATTTTTCTCATTTTACTTTTCTCATTTTACTTTTTTGGGACACGATTTGTACTGTTGTTCTTTCAAAGTTTTTTTTTTTTTTCAATTCTACAATGTGGTGCTTCTAATCAGTTGTAATGGAATAATCTATGTACATGTTACAGGAAGGTGTTCTCGGAAGATTGCGTGTCCTTCTGTAAATTTCAATTCAATTGTCGCTATCTGATTTTTCAGTTCTACAATCACGCCATGGTTGCCACTGCAGCTGCTTCATTGTTTTTCCCAGTTCCTTCGCCATCTGGAGATGCCAAGGCCTCCAAGTTTGGTAGTGTGTCTGCAAGTTTGGGAGGAATCAAAACGAAATCTGCTTCCACTGGGGCTTTGCAAGTTAACACAAGTGCCCAAGCTCCTCCAAAGATAAATGGCCCTGCAGTTGGCTTGACAGCATCAGTGGAAACTCTGAAGAATGAGGATGTTGTGTCGTCACCGGCACCTCGGACGTTCATCAACCAATTACCTGATTGGAGCATGCTTCTTGCTGCAATTACAACCATGTTTTTGGCAGCAGAGAAGCAGTGGATGATGCTTGATTGGAAACCAAAGCGACCTGATATGCTTATTGACCCCTTTGGTATTGGGAGAATTGTCCAAGATGGTCTTGTCTTCCGCCAGAATTTCTCAATTAGGTCATATGAAATTGGTGCAGATCGTACAGCATCTATAGAGACGTTGATGAACCATTTACAAGTATGTTCATGTATTTAAATTTACTCTTATTCTTGGAGAGAGAATTTTCTCAAAGTTATTTTTGGGAGTTGTTTATATTGTTTCCACTCTCCACAAACTCGAATAATTCCTTTTATTTTTCATTGGTTGCAGGAAACTGCACTTAATCATGTTAAGACTGCTGGGATTCTTGGCGATGGATTTGGTGCAACCCCAGGGATGTCCAAAAGGAACCTGATATGGGTGGTAACTCGCATGCAGATTCTGGTAGATCGTTATCCAAAATGGTGAGACACAATCCAGTGTATATAATGCTTGAATCTGTGATCTCATGTGTTTTTGTTTTATGTAATAGAAGATATTTGCTGTTAGCGCTGGATCTTTGTAGTGCCAAGTTGTTTCCATATGCCTTGTGAAACATTTTTAAGCTTATTTTGCACCAATTGATTAGCTGACGCCTGACCCTTGGGACTAGGTCTTGTTGGGTTGTGCTAATAGAGGGCTGACTTATTTAGTCTTGCAGGGGTGATGTTGTTCAAGTAGATACTTGGGTGAGTGCATCAGGAAAGAATGGTATGCGCCGTGATTGGCTTGTCCGCGATGCTAAAACTGGTAAAACTTTGACCAGAGCCTCCAGGTAGAAAACTGCTTTGAAGAGATCCTTGCTTTTGTAATGCTTTTACAATTGCATGCTCAATTGATTTCAAACATCTGGTTTGGAAAATTTTCAGTGTGTGGGTGATGATGAATAAAGTGACAAGGAGGTTATCCAAAATTCCTGAAGAAGTTCGAGGGGAAATAGAGCCTTATTTTCTGACTTCTGATCCTGTTGTGAACGAGGAAAGCAGAAAACTGCCAAAAATTGATGACAATACAGCGGACTATATCTGCGAAAGTCTAACTGTAATTAAATATACCAAAACTTATTTTGGTATCTTCACTGACGGTTTTATTTCCTATAACAATCTGCTCACAGTCGTTTTTGTCTTCTCTTGATTGACAGCCTAGATGGAATGATTTAGATGTCAACCAACATGTTAACAATGTGAAGTACATAGGCTGGATCCTTGAGGTTCGTTCTTCAAACTCAATGTTCCAGTTTTTAAGTTCTAATCATTCTTTGACCTTTTTTCTTGCCCGCCCTGTTTGTTTTGTTTTGTCATTGATACAAGTTTCTTTAACGTGCAATCTCATAGCATCTCATTAAAATGGATGGACTGAGAATGAGAAAGAGATCCTGTCCGGAAGGCTAGTTGTGCTGGGATTGAATCAAAATTTAGTCCTTTTGGTTTGATTCTACAAATAAAATGTTATGAGCATGCATTATTTAACGTTCTTATTAACCTTTAAATTTTGCTTGTTTTGATCTCATGAATTTGATGCTTGCATAGAGTAATAAGTGGTGTCAGGGTGTTGAGAATTTCTGGCTTTTTAAACTTTTTATCACAATCCAGTTTATGTCAGACAGCAGGGCACGCTCAAATGTCTTATTGAACTGATTCATTCCTCTCAAGTATCAAGGTCTTTGCCATCGTTTTTGTTCATTCACCTGACGATATGGTGATTGTTATTGCAGAGCACTCCTCCACCAATCCTGGAGAGTCATGAGCTTGCTGCCATTACTTTGGAGTATAGGAGGGAGTGTGGCAAGGACAGCGTGCTGCGGTCCTTGACTGCTGTATCTGACACTGGCATTGGAAATTTAGGAAACCCTGGTGAAGTTGAGTTCCAACACTTGCTCCGGCTTGAGGAGGGTGCTGAGATTGTGAGGGGAAGGACTGAGTGGAGACCCAAATATGCCGACAATTTTGGTATCATGGGTCGGATCCCAGCTGAGAGCGCTTAAAAAGATTGACAGATTGTGGCTGAAGTAGCATTACTCTCCTTGTTACGTGTCATATTACCTGTATAGAATCCTGCCTGTTTGAGTTCCGGGATATATGTTTTCATATTATGTATGTATAAATATAATTTTTTTTGTTCAATTTCCTGGATAAACGAAAGCTGTAAGCTCTTTATAATTAGCTGTTGACATGTTCTCATTTTGGAACTTGAGTTTAATTTTTGTTGTTGCAAGGGTTGAGCAAACTTGGGCATTCGTCAAGGAGCACTAATATAGGCTTTTAATCATTGTTAGCTTGGGAAAGAAAGCATATTAATTATTATCTCTTTAAAGCCATTTAAAGACTATACTGAATACGGGAGGATATTTTACTTAAATTAGCTACTGTGATAATCAGTATTTTAGAATTTAAAAATCTTTTCGGGTGATTCTAGTATTGATAGGTTTGTAATTTTCTTTATCCATAGGTTAACAGGCTACAGGCGTAATTGATTATTGATTATTATAAATCGGTTCATCTAATAGTTTTGAATTTAACTGTCGAGATTGTTAAAAATATTAATAAAATATATAATATAAGTGGGAATCACAAACTTGTATATTGTAAAATAAATAACATATTTTAACTAAAATTAAAAAATTAAAATTAAAATATTTTAATTAAATTACAAGATTTCAGTAATAAATAATAATATAACATAATTAAAATAAATTTTTAATTGGAGATAACTTAGAGCATACAAATGCTACAAACAAAAACAGAAGCAAAAGACAGTAATTGAGCCAAGGTATTTCCTTATTCTAATTTAGTATCTCATTTACTAGTGCTCGATGTATCTAGCATGATAAAAAAAAAATGATGTTCTTTTCAAGTACAAGAATATCGAAGTAATAAATAACTCGATAAGACCGGGTTCGAACCATAAGGAGATTAATTGTATAAATATCTATAAAATCTTCTCTTCTTGCCTTTTATTTTTACTCAACCCGTATGTTCAACAAATATAGAAGTGTATAAAAATGACAAGTTCCTCAATATATCAAATAATAAATATTTGTATTTTTGATAAATCCAGTCTTGGAAAAAGAAAATGAGTTTTTAGAATCAGCAAATCATCTTAGTCGGGTACTAGCTGTGAGAAAGATTTATTTAGTGTATGCAGGAGGGAGCCTTGGGTTAATTAAGGGCGGGCGTATTAATAACTATATTTTTATGAGATAGTCAAGTTTTGGGAGTCGTCCCCAAAGTTTTGGCAAAAAGGGACATCATTGGAAATATAGTTGGAGAGGAACTACAAGTCTCTATAATGTCTGATTGAATGAATACAATATTTAAACATGATGATGCCTTCATTGCCTTACCAGTTGATTTGAGCACATTAGAAGAAATCTTTCATATTTTTCTTTTGGACCCAACTTCACATTAATTATAAACATATAGGTTTGCTTAATGTTAATGGTTTTTATGATAAATTTTTGTCTTTTATTGATCATGTTGTAAAGCAGAATTTTCTAACATCTTCGACACAACAAATCATAATATCTGCTGTTGCTAAACAATTGATTGATCAATTGCAATCTTTAATCCTTGTAATTGATTCCTCTATGAGTAAAATAGAATGGTCAAACAAGGAAAGTTGTAAAAAGTTGAGATTGAATTTGAGCCTTAGTTTGTAAAAACTTGTGTTTTTTGGTTTTATTAATAGTATAATATTTTTGTTTTGTTGTTTCTTATCTTCTATACTCTATCTTTATACCTTAGGACATTGAAGATAATATCTTGTTTTGGTTAAGGGAGAGGGTAGTAATTGATATAAAAAATAATTAACTGTGTTTTCTTTTTCATAAATCATTTGATAAAACTGTTATTAGGATAACAAAGTAAGGATAAATTTTATTGACTCTTGAAACACATCTTGGTAAACATTTTTCAATAGTTATTTGCAATATTCATAATAAGGTCAATCAGAATACTTCTTAAAATATTCAGATTTACAAACTCTTGCATTGTTATCACTTAATTCTACTTATATATTCATTTAACAAGTATTCTTAAACTTTTATTTTCACACACACACATACACATTTTAACATATGATTGTGGGTTGCAAATTATATTATTATATTATTTTTGTTATTTTATTAAAGGTAACAACTAAAGAAAATGGATAGTATATAATTTGCAAAAAAAAAAAGGAAAATAAATAATAATAATAAATTTAATTAAATAAAATATAGATAAGTTTGACTTTGTAGCTTCCCTAACCTCCGCAATTAAGCCTGAAGGGATGTTTTAACATCTAATACCCTAAAGTCAACTGACTTGGAAGTTATTAGCCTAACGGTTGTCACATGGGTTGAGGAGAAAAGATTAAGAGAATCAAACATTGCACTATCACGGGTCATTATCTACAACCCGAGTTATTAAGCTCAAAAGGGTGTCTCAAAACCTAATGCCCTAAGACCAACTAGTCTGAGAGTCATTAGCCAAAAGCTTGTTATATGGGTTAAAGATGCATTGAGTTATATATATTTATATTAAAAAGAAAAAAGAAAAAATTAATAATAAAAAGAAAAGATAATAATTCCAACCAAAAAAAGTTAACCTTAAACATTATAATAAAATATTATTTTCTTCCGATAAACACCCCCATTGTCTATGTTTTCATACATTGAGCACATAAAAATAAGGTATGTTAATATTTTGTTTAAGAAGTATGAAACATATATGTAAATTTAATGAGAGTTTGTTTACTTTGATAGATTAATGAAAGTTGAATGATGAATGCCTTGCTGTATCGAACTTCCAAATTATTTTTCTATTTTAATGCTTTGATTACTAGGTGACACGATGAAAAGATTGATGTCTTCTCCCAAGTGTAGGAGTGTCGAAGTAATAAATAACCCGGCAAGACCGGGGTCGAACCACAGGGAGGTTATTGTATAAATTATAAATAACAATAATACAACAACAACAATAATAACAATAACAACAACAACAACAACAATAAAGAAGAAGAAGAAGAAGATGATGAGAACTTTGAGATAAAATACTAAAGTAAGGATTAACAATGATAATAATAAATGTCAAGGTTAGAGATTCCACTAATGGTATGTCAAACAAGTATAGTATAAACTCTTATTGTTCAATTGGAAACCACACATAAAGGAGGTCCCAATCAGATTATAAATTATTAACATGATTACATTAGTCATTTTATTCAATTAATGCTAATACTTGTAAATTTCATCAAGCATTCATGATTATAACTTATGTTAACAACAAATCAAGTTCCTTTCATAGCTCAAGTATCGGTTATACCATACAATATGGGCTATGAAAGTGCCAAGCATTTGTTGTATCAATTGTTATACAACATAAATCAAGATTAGTTATTTAACAAGCAAAGTATTAAAGAGTGAACAAGATAACAAATATAAAACATGTTAGTATTAAACATTAAAGTCCATATTAAATTTATACCATACTTATTCTTACACCATTAGTGTAACCTTTTTACCTTGACATAATTAACTTAGCTAGACATAATGGAAGAAAGAAAAATAGATAAACAAAATAAGAACATAAAAGTTAACTAAGAAAAGGAAAGGAAATGAAAGGCATTAACTTGGTATTAATGAAAACAAAGCATAAACATTACAAAGAATACAAAGA